>JAECUM010001128.1:0-143496 GCA_016617855.1 Megalonaias nervosa
TATTTTTCTACCCTTGTGCGTCTGGAAAAACCACTAAAAGATGACTTTAATACAAATATATAGATATAATCATGAAATGCAGTGTCTATAATTAATATATACAGCTTGGAGGAGTATAATATGATTGGTATCCATAGCAACCATTCAAAGGAAGACAATGTATATAATCAATTGAATATATGGTCAGTTAGAAATTTAATGTGTTTTTAGAAGAAAAAAAGTACTGGTAATTTTTTCACTGGTCTAGCATCATTTTAATGCTGAAATGAAGAGAATATGGCATTTATCTTTTTCCATTATTTTAATATTAGACTGATATGTTTTTACATGGTTATACAAGTTAAATTGCAATATTTTCACCATATGTTAATAAAATTTTGTGACACTTGTGATGATTGCCAAATTCATAATGGTGGCTAGTACCTGTTTTAGCATATTTGTTTGTCAGTCTTTTAATGAAAGCAAATGGTGACCTGGTGTTTGAAGTGATTTCTGTTGTTGTTGGTTGGTAATGGAGATATCTATCAAGGACAAAGACAATTTCAGTTGCAATGATTGTGTTTTTCAGCCTCTACATCACAAACATCAGTTTAGTTTAGCTCTCTGACTGAATATGCTTTGGGAAAAATAATTTCACAAAATGGCCACAAAATTTAACAAAGTGCAGTACAGATTTCTTATGCAAATTATTGAAACTGATTGTCAGTTTGTCCTTGTGTTCAGGGTGATCCTACTAGTATATCTGCATTATATTTTTAAAATTTGCATTATTTGTAGATGCCATTGATATTTTTTTGTTCATTTTGCTGTTCTTTTATGAGATCCACACAGGTATATTGACATGTTTATTGTTTTCTTGTATTTACAAACCTAGATATATATTTTCAGTTAATGTAATTTATGCACATTTGGATGAAATGAATAAATAATTAACACGTATGGTGTGTATGTTATACATGTCATATAAAGCAATGCATTGTATTACATAGCAAGTATGAGACAACATTGCCAGTTTTCACAGCTCATTCAAGTGGTAAGTTTAATTCTTCATTCCAGTGTCTAGCAACATGTATAAAAGACATTTTAAGTGTAATGAGATATTAAAAAATCTTAAAATTAATATTATTTAGTTAATATATTGAAACATGTTACATTTTACTTAAAAACATAGTTTTCAATATAAATTATGAGGAACAAAAATGTAAACAAAAAAAAACAGTATACATAGGGTTGTGGTAAACAGAAGCAAAAGTATTATCTGAAGACAGATTCAATAATCCATAATAACAACACATTATTATTACTATTATTATTATTATTATTATTATTATTATTATTATTTATTATGAAAGAATACTTTCTAGATCTTTTTGAAAACTGACTGTATAGAAATATGTCACTTGTTAAACTGTCCTCTATTCGATAGAATACAGGAGTACACATTAAAATTGTGAAGTATCACAAACTGTTTTGTTGCTGTTAATTTTCAACACAAAATTCATTAATTCATTAAATTTAAAAGGAATGAGAAATTTAAAACAAGATTTTTACTTTTCAGCTACGTAACCAAGCAGAGACTGAACTCCGAGCCCTTAGGGCAGAGCTCACCCAGAAAAAAATTAACCTCACATTATCCCGTAACTCCCATTTGACAGCATTTGCACCTCCAGCCGCTGATATTCCATTTGTGACACCACGGCAAGCTGCTATAACACCCAGATCCTAGCTGTCTGTCAGGAATTTAACATTTTTTTCATTCATCATTCGGCTGTATATGATGACTGTATCTTTTGATACAGCCATATTGAAATATCCGTCCTCTCACATCATTAGTTTGTGAATCTTGTAAGAGAGCTGTGATATTCATGTATTCCTTTTTCATTATTTATTATTGTGATATAAAATGTATTATAAATCCAAAGCAAACATATAATTGTTTTATTTCATTAAAATTATTTTGTCTGCTCCTATTGGTCATTTAGGCTAAGACCTATTGGTCATTTAGGCTAAGACCTATTGGTCATTTAGGCTTCTTAAACACAGTTGTCATATTTGTTTATAAGGAAGTTACAGAATAATGATGTGGGTACAAGAAGCAATTGTTTGAAGAGTGACTAATGCTTTTTTTATCTACATTTCAATGGCACAAATTTGCTCAATGTTGTGGAGAATCCATGTTTGTCAGTTTTCATAGGGAATATGTTTAAACATTCTATGATATTGTAATGACTAATGATACTGGTGTCGACAAATGTGGTACTATTGTACTGAAGATGAGTAATGGAGCTGATGTTAGTTTATTTTGGTTGATACTATGTAATTGATATAACCTTTAAATAAGTGCTGTTTAACATGCTCATTTGGGTTTGAAATATCTTCAAACATAACATGATTTTGCTAATTGTACTTTACCCATCTGTATAGATACTTCAGTGGTTTCTTCAGTACTTCATTCATGATTTTAAGTTTTAAGTTTTAAGGCTGTAAGAACTTAACATTAGCAGAATTGCAAAGTTTCATGAACTTTGTAAATGCTGCAGGCCAAATTTTTAGTTCACCTGGCCAGCCATAAGGCTGAGTGAACTAGTTTATGGTATGGTCCTGTGTCCATCATCTGTCAACACTTGCTCATTAAGACTCAGGAGGCTATGTGTCAAATCCAATTTTGATCAAGTTTGGAATATAGGTTTAATTTTGCCAAGATCTTGGTCAAGTTTGAATACAAGTGAGATCTATGCATGTTATTTATCTTATCCTGAATCTGATTGGTGGAGCTTGTTCAGGAGACTTGGTAAAAGTGCTTTTAGGATCCTACCTGAATCAGCCCAGGTCAGTTCTCATGGTGTGTCCCAGGATATGGCACTTTGCTCCCATTGCTTAGGCACATGATAGTCTTTGATGTGCTGCTGTGTTGTTAAACACCTACCAAACTCGATTGGCTGAGCTTACTGTCTCCCTTGATGTAGAGGCTATATTACTCATCAATCATATTGTCTCCCTTGATGTAGAGACTATTTCTCATCAAATTTAAATAAAACTTGCTTACTAAGATTATACAGTCAAGGTCTTGGATGAGTTCAATTATGAGCAAGAGACTCTGAAAATTTATTATGCCTTTATCTTTGGGAAGATACTTTTTAAAATGAAACTTTCAAAACTAGGTAAAATCGGCATGGTATAAAGTTTGTGATAGTATACATAGGGTTGCTCTCAACAGTACTTCATTAACCATCATAGTGAAATAGTAAATTGTCAAGTTATGTAACCCAAGTGAATGATATCAGGCCTACTTGGGCCTCTTATTTGAGGTATTACATGTTTTTGAAGTCACATACAACAAGATGCAGCATACCTGACTGAGCAAGTCACTTGAAAATGGTCTAGTATTTGATTGCTGTTTATTGAAGTTTGACCACATGTAAATTTATACTCTGGATATGAGAAGTTAATAAAGTTATGAAGAATAGAATTAAAATGTGTTACAGCCTTTTCATACTGGTTACTTGGAATTAAAGTGCTTCTATTCATAGGGGTCGAAAGGTAACTCATGTTACATGGGAGCATTATAATGAAGGATGTACAAACAAGGCTGCCATACTTGTGCATTAGAACACAAAGATAGAGAACTGTTATATAATTATGTGAAGTCACATTATAATTGGTTCTCATGGACACAGACTGAAATAAAGTAAAATCAATAATAAAGCAAAATTTGACACTTTGGGTGGATCCATGACCATACCCATATTATAAGAGGGGTGACAGAATACTGAGGGGCTTTGTAGCATGGGGCTACTGTAAGGTTAAAAAATTACCATATATACTGGTTTATAAGTCAAGTCAAACTGCAAACAACAAAGATTCTAATCTTCCATAGCTTAATGCACCTGCAGATCTGGGTCAGTCTTGTTTGTTCTACTGATTACTTCTAACAAACTGCAGACCCAGATCTGCCAGCACATTATGTGATGGCAGATCTGTGTCTGTGCAGTTTGCACTTGGAGTTGACTTATAAACGAGAATACACGGTAGAAGCCTGGCTGCTACAAGATTTGAAATTTACTCCATGGGACAAAGCAACTCTAACACTCAGAGGTGTAGATCCACTTCGTATTAATTCCTTGTGGCTGATGTGCATCCACATTAATTTTGGGAAAGCAATACTAAAAGAAAGTACATATACATACTTAAAATGAGAGAGCAAAAGATGTTTGGTCATTGATCTAAGCAAAACCTTAAATAACCACAATGCATATTGGAAGGAAAATAGCCTTCAATCCACAGTCCTTCCAGGATTTCACAGTTGAACTAAGCTGTAATTCTTTTAATAAAATTGCTAGACACTTTTATTTCATGCTTTTCATCAATTCTAGTCAGATATACTCCTCAGCATGGTTTACGTCCAAGTACTGTAGGCAATGGGTTGGTTTAGCTAGAACTGCACATAACAGGAAAATTGGGATTGTGAGTTTGTGTGGAAAATTTAGGTTTGCTACACATCTTTTATATGGCAGTGGATCATCAGAGTTTGATTGATAACTTGATTTTTTTAAGGGTCTTTTAAATATTATAGAATATATATTTTGAATACATACCATTTCAAGTTGTGGACAGTGTTCTTTTTTTCAGTAGCATTCCTGTTTTCTATTTTTATTTTAGAGAACAGAAGTTCCTCTTCATATGAAGAGAAAAATCTCATGTACTTTTTTATTATAATGCTGACCTCTGTTATAAGTATGGGGACTTTATACTAAGGCATGTTCCAACACAGCTGTGTCATAGTAGTGACCTATTATAAGTGATGGGTGTTATACTGGATGTTTCAACACAGCTGTGTCATAGTAGTGACCTATTATAAGTGATGGGTGTTATACTGGATGTTTCAACACAGCTGTCATAGTAGTGACCTGTGTTGTAAAGGTGTCTTATATTGAGAAATATTCCAACACAGCTGTGTCATAGTAGCACATACAAATACAAATAATATGGGTATTTACTACAATACAGTACAATTCCAGTAGCTGTGATAAAACAAAATCAGCCAAATTTAATTGGATCCACAACTGTATCCATGTTACAAGAGTGGTGATATCCATGTTACAAGAGTGGTGATATCCATTTTGCAAGAGTGGTGATATCCCAGTTACAAGAGTGGTGATATCCATGTTACAAGAGGTGATATCCATGTTACAAGACTGGTGATATCCATATTACAAGAGTGGTGATATCTGTGTTACAAGAGTGGTGTTGTCCTGAGAGACTTAGTCATGAGGGACCATTGTAATCAGAAATGTAATTTAAGTATACAACATCAAGTCCATCATATTTACCAGACAGAAGAGAGGATTAGGGACTTTACAATATTTGTACTAATATTGACTGGACATAACAGGATGTATTGAGTTTCAAATATTGCAACAACTTTTTCACGAATGTCACATTTCATTAAAAACACAGAAACCTGATGTCATCAAAACATCTTGGAGCAGTGGCCAGATTAAAAGTCGTACGAATAAAAATATACTGTAAAATGTCTGATAATGTCTCCAGTGTCTATTGTCATTGGATTTGTAATTGTTTTGTAATATTTGTAGATCCATCAGATGTATATATTGCCATTACTGTTGTTATGTTTGAAGATCCTCTTTTATTTAAGTACATTATAGTTTTCTGTAATTAGTGTTCATTTTTTAATCAAAATATATTCATGTATGTATATATGCATGTTTGTTGGCATATTCATTATTCAAGTGCTTAATAAATTAAACAAATTACTTTGTTTCATCCGTTATTTTTCCT
This sequence comes from Megalonaias nervosa, assembly GCA_016617855.1. Classification (NCBI taxonomy): domain Eukaryota; kingdom Metazoa; phylum Mollusca; class Bivalvia; order Unionida; family Unionidae; genus Megalonaias; species Megalonaias nervosa. The sequence goes on from JAECUM010001128.1 coordinate 5,800, forward strand.
TCCCAATAATTTTTTTAAAAACAGATCTAGTGGGAAAAAATTTAAACTGCGATAGAGACTCAAGATTTCTGTAATCATGTGTAACCATACTAATCAAAATCTTGATACAATTTTTAAGAACTGCCACAAAGCAAAGTTTATTATTTTCTTCTTCAGAAATGTAAAATAATCTCATTTGGCCACATTTTCATAGAAATAAAAATAGTGTACTCGTTTTCTGACAAAAATAAATAATTAAAACGGAATTTTAATTACTACTCAATTCCAATACATTCTTCTTGTCTTTTCATAAAGTGTGTACTTTATGATGATTTTAAAATTATTTATTAAAAAACATTTTATTTCAATGAATTAAGTATCTTTTAACGCATTACTTTAAGACATTTCTTGTGATCATTCAATAACTAGGAGAAAAAAAAAACATTTTGTTTGGTATATTTGTCTGTATATTTTGGGGAATTTACCAACTGAATGTTTTCAATATTTACAATGTATATTTAATAATATATAGCAAGGTTGTTACTTTTTGACAATATGTGCTGCATTAAAAGTCTGACAACCACATATCTATTATTTTGCTGGCCATGTCTTGGTCTTGATTACCATATATCGATTATCTTGCTGGCCATGCCTTGATCTTGGTTATCGTATTTCTCTTATCTTGCTGGCCATATCTTGGTCTTGATTACCATGTAGCTATTATCTTGCTGGCCATGTCTTGGTCTTAATTACCATGTATCGATTATCGTGCTGGCCATGCCTTCGTCCTGATTACCATGTAACTGTTATCTTGCTGGCCATGTCTTGGTCGTGATAACAATATATCGATTATCCTGCTGGCCATGCCTTGGTCTTGGTTACCATATTTCTCTTATCTTGCTGGCCATATCTTGGTCTTGATTACCATATACTGATTATCTTGCTGGCCTTGTCTTGGTTGTGATAACCATACATCAGTTATATTGCTGGCCATACCTTGGTCATGATTAGCATGTATGTTATCTTGCTGGCCATGTCTTGGTCTTGATAACCATATATCGATTATCCTGCTGGCCATGCCTTGATCTTGGTTACCGTATTTCTCTTATCTTGCTCACCATATCTTGGTCCTGATTACCATGTAGCTATTATCTTGCTGGCCATGTCTTGGTCTTGATTACCATATATTGATTATCTTGCTAGCCATATATTGGTCTTGATTACCATGTAGCTATTATCTTGCTAGCCATATCTTGGTGTTGATTACCATATATCTATTATCTTGCAGGCCATGCCTTGGTCTTGATTACCATGTATCTATTATCTTGCTGACCATGCCTTGGTCTTGATTACCATATATTGATTATCTTGCTAGTCATGTCTTGGTCTTGATTACCATATATTGATTATCTTGCTAGCCATATATTGGTCTTGATTACCATGTAGCTATTATCTTGCTAGCCATATCTTGGTGTTGATTACCATATATCTATTATCTTGCAGGCCATGCCTTGGTCTTGATTACCATGTATCTATTATCTTGCTGACCATGCCTTGGTCTTGATTACCATATATTGATTATCTTGCTAGTCATGTCTTGGTCTTGATTACCATATATCGATTATCTTGCTAGCCATGTCTTGGTCTTGATTACCATGTAGCTATTATCTTGCTGGCCATGTGTTGGTCTTGATTACCATATATTGATTATCCTGCTGGCCTTGTCTTGGTCTTGATTACCATATATTGATTATCTTGCTAGCCATATATTCGTCTTGATTACCATGTAGCTATTATCTTGCTAGCCATATCTTGGTGTTGACTACCATGTATCTATTATCTTGCAGGCCATGCCTTGGTCTTGATTACCATGTATCTATTATCTTGCTGGCCATGTGTTGGTCTTGATTACCATATATTGATTATCCTGCTGGCCATGTCTTGGTCTTGATTACCATATATTGATTATCTTGCTGGCCATGCCTTGGTCTTGATTACCATGTATCTATTATCTTGCTAGCCATATCTTGGTGTTGATTACCATGTATCTATTATCTTGCAGGCCATGCCTTGGTCTTGATTACCATGTATCTATTATCTTGCTAGCCATATCTTGGTCTTGATTACCATGTATCTATTATCTTGCAAGCCATGCCTTGGTCTTGATTACCATGTATCTATTATCTTGCTGACCATGCCTTGGTCTTGATTACCATATATTGATTATCTTGCTAGCCATGTCTTGGTCTTGATTACCATATATTGATTATCTTGCTGGCCTTGTCTTGGTCTTGATTACCATACATCGATCATCTTGCTGGCCATGCCTTGGTCTTGATTACCATACATCTATTATCTTCTTGGCCATATCTTGGTCTTGATTACCATGTAGCTATTATCTTGCTGGCCATGTCTTGGTATTGATTCCCATATATCAATTATCTTGCTGGCCATGTCTTGGTCTTGATTACCATGTTGCTATTATCTTGCTGGCCATGCCTTGGTCTTGATTACCATATATCAATCTTCTTGCTGGCCATGTCTTGGTCTTGATTACCATGTAGCTATTATCTTGCTGGCCATGCCTTGGTCTTGATTACCATGTAGCTATTATCTTGCCGGTCATGCCTTGGTCTTGATTACCATATATCGATCATCTTGCTGGCCATGTCTTGGTCTTGATTACCATATATTGATCATCTTGCTGGCCATGTCTTGGTCTTGATTACCATGTAGCTATTATCTTGCTGGCCATGTCTTGGTCTTGATTACCATATATCGATCATCTTGCTGGCCATATATTGGTCTTGATTACCATGTAGCTATTATCTTGCTGGCCATGCCTTGGTCTTGATTACCATATATTGATCATCTTGCTGGCCATGTCTTGGTCTTGATTACCATGTAGCTATTATCTTGCTGGTCATGCCTTGGTCTTGATTACCATATATCGATCATCTTGCTGGCCATGTCTTGGTCTTGATTACCATATATTGATCATCTTGCTGGCCATGTCTTGGTCTTGATTACCATGTAGCTATTATCTTGCTGGCCATGTCTTGGTCTTGATTACCATATATCGATCATCTTGCTGGCCATGTCTTGGTCTTGATTACCATGTAGCTATTATCTTGCTGGCCATGTCTTGGTCTTGATTACCATATGTCTTGGTCTTGATTACCATATATCGATTATCTTGATGGCCATGTCTTGGTCATGATAACCATACATGCTAAGTCTGATCCAAATCCAAATTGCACAGACCCAGCTCAGACATTGAATAATGTGCTGGCAGATCTGAGTCAGTGCAGTTTATTACAAGTAATAGTAAAACAAATGACACAGACCCTGAGCTGCTAGCACAGAGTCTATGTTATTGTGGTTTGGACCCGATTTATAAGTATGAATATATAAATATAAGGTACACCAAAATTTGTCCTTTTCTGAAGTGATCTGTTTACTGTCAAATACATTTCAAGAATCAAGCTGGCCATTGTATATGCTTCTCTGCATCAAACTGCAGAGACATGTCTGCCAGTGTTGGGGCAACTTTGGGGGCCAACTATTACATACCAAACCAATTTTTTTTTGTCGCTATTTTTCATAGATGACTATTTATACAAATGTTTTAAGAATTTATGCCAATTTAAATTTGCAAAAAAGAACTTAGAGTTATTCCTGAATAAAGTATAAATCAATTGAGTTTTTCATGTCTTTTCTGTTCAGTAGTTGCTGAATATTATCATTTGAAAACATGCTGCTGCATATTGTCATATGAAGACACTGCTACATACTGTCATATGAAGATGCTGCTGCATACTGTCATATGAAGATGATGCTGCATACTGTCATATGAAGACACTGCTACATACTGTCATATGAAGACACTGCTACATACTGTCATATGAAGATGCTGCTGCATACTGTCATATGAAGATGATGCTGCATACTATCATATGAAGACAGTTGCATATTGTCATATGAAGATGCACTGCTGCATACTGCCATATGAAGACACTGCTGTATACTGTCATATGAAGACACTGCTGTATACTGTCATATGAAGATACTGCTGCATACTGCCATATGAAGACACATTGCTGCATACGGTCATATGAAGACTGCTGCATAGTGTCATATGAAGACAGAGCTGCATACTATCGTATGAAGACACTACTGCCCACTATCATATTAAGATGCACTGATACATACTGATATATGATGACACTGCTGCATACTGTCATTAGACATACTGCAACATACTGTGATATAAAGACATTGTTGCATACATCATATGATGACACTCCTTACTCACAGCCATGATTCTTCATTATTGTGCAACCCAAACATATAAAAAGAACAACTTTAGTAAATCCAAGATAACAATTTAAGTCAAACCAACCAAACCTTTTGTTTTGTTTCATATACCCTCCCCACTTCTCCATTATTTATTGTTGTTGTTTTGGGGTTGAATGTAATTTCTCAGCGCAAGATAGGCAATACATGGTGGCCAATAAAAGCAGTGGAGGAAACACCTGGGAAATCCCCAGTAAGAACTTCCAACCCACAGGAAGCTACTGGCAGCTTTCTTACATACCCACATTAGCAAGCCTGAGACTCAAACCCATGCGGACCAAGGTGAGATGGCTGTGATCTGTAAAGGCAAGTGCTATAATCCACTCAGCCACACAGGGCCCCTCTATACTTTTTGCAGATTGAAACTACCAACAAACTGCAGATACTGCCAAGATTCAATAACTTCAGTAATGGACAATGTTCTCAATTCCACAACATTTGTGTTACTCCTAATGTAATAGCGTGAGCACCTGGGAATGTGAGTACACTTGCCCCATTATATATTCCTGGATTACAATGCCCACACACTATGGATCTAAAAAACAAGCGCACGGAAAAAACACTTAATTTTGTGGACCAACCGGATAAAAGAAGCAACTGGTATAGACCCTAAACCATTTAATAACAAGGGACCAGTGGACTTGGTTACATAAATCCTTATTAAATATGAAATGTATTTTTGCTGCAGTACTGTAAATAAACTTAAAACAGGACAATGATTTAAAATGCACATTAAGCAGTGATTTAATGATAATTGTTTGGTTTTGTAGGGTTTGATACCATTTTCAGCACATGGCAGCCAACCAGGAAAAACCACTGACCTACAGGAAGAGAATGGCCAACTTTCTCACTTACCTGGTCAACCTGAGAGTGAAACTCGTGTAGACTGAGGTGAGATGGGAAAGTGATCTGTAAAGGCAAGCACCTTAGTCCAATTGACCACCCAGGGCTGTAAAGGCAAGCACCTTAGTCCAATTGACCACCCAGGCTGTAAAGGCAAGCTCCTTAGTCCAATTGACCACCCAGGTTGTAAAGGCAAGCACCTTAGTCCAATTGACCACCCAGGCTGTAAAGGCAAGCACCTTAGTCCAATTGACCACCCAGGGCTGTAAAGGCAAGCACCTTAGTCCAATTGACCACCCAGGCTGTAAAGGCAAGCACCTTAGTCCAATTGACCACCCAGGGCTGTAAAGGCAAGCACCTTAGTCCAATTGACCACCCAGCCTGTAAAGGCAAGCACCTTAGTCCAACTGACCACCCAGGGCTCCAATTTAATGAAGTTTATAGACAATGCTTAAGTTATCTATGTTGAATTTTGTAACTTGTAAACTATATATGTACAAGTTTAGTTTTGGGTGTTGAATACAAAAGACACAATGGTTTCACATACACATTTTACTTACAACCATATGTATACATCAACCTGAAACATACAAATTTTTTGCAATATAAAAATAATTATTTTCCATAATGTTGCTCATAGTGTGTAAATAAAGCATTTAATGTGAAATGCACTGACGGCAAATAGTGAAACTAGTATAAAACAATTTTTACAATTAATACACTGTTAAGAATGACAATCTTTTTTGTCAAATATTCTTGATTGTGCCTCAGATTCATATATTTCTCATAAATTCTGACAATGATACATATATACAAGTAATTTATGTCTCTGACAGCTTGAGAAATGTTTGCAGCAAGTCAGAGTTATTTGCATTTATAAATAACAAAGATCCTCTTTCAAATTAATGTGACTTTTCCTTCTGTGTACAAGTAAAAGAGCTGAAAAAGGTGATTCACAAAAAGAACATGTTGTTAGAAAATTGTTTTTCTCAAAAATACTTACCCAAGCACAATAATATTAGGAAATACCTCTGAATCAGCCCTCCGTGAAAGACAGAAAACATCTTTCCACTTATTTACTGTAAGGGAAGTAACTCTTATAGATTAACTAACCTAACTCCTGCAATGTAGCCACCCATATTCTAGATGTACTAGATTAAGTAAAACCTCTAACAGGATGCTCCCAATTGTGAGAATGGGAGGAAATTATTTATTACAATTAGATCAGGTTGGGTATTTTCTGAGAAAAATTTTTTACCAAAATATTTCCTTTTTCTGTCAAATACCTTCGCACATTAACAATATGAGAACAAATACAAAGATGTGGAAATGCTTGTATATCCAACATCAACTCACATCATGTAGCAGCATGAATACCTCTCATCTGAAATTATGAACGTCTCCTAATGTGAGGTTAACACTACACATGTGCAAGATTGATCCCTGGGCATATCCAATAACAGTTACGAGGTTATGCCATGTTCTGTGGTTATGATCTCATGAACATGTTATGGTAACTGTCTGGACAGCTACCATTGGCCTGACAATATTCAGTTGTCTCCTTTGAGTAGTCATCTCACACAAATAGAAGCTGGAGAATGTAGACCTGGCATGACAACCAACTGACACATAACATTGAAAGGCCAGGCTCATGGAAATTACTTGTTATTTCATGAGCCTTTCATGAGCCGAAATCTTCACAAGTCATACATGATCCTATGAGAGTTCAGAGTATACTCATCATCATCACAGGCACTGGTTTTGATATCTTTGTCGGGAGTTGGGGCGGCATTTTTACATCCCCAATAAAACTGGTCAACAATTTTGAATTTGGATAAACGCTCAATACTTTTTGTTTGGAAGAGTTTTAGTGTACCCTTTTTTGGCAGCCCTTCAATTGCCTTGTCAAGATGCTGAATCAAGAAGTACATAAAAAATTATTGAAAATAAACAATAGATCGTCAAAATTAAATAAACATTTGAATGGATTCTTCAGAAGCACTGTTCACAAGTTGCAAGCGTAAGTTTAAACAGGTTACACCCAGAATATGGGTCATCACCTTGCAGGAACAAGGGGAGTTCATCTGTGAAAACAACTTTCCTTCATGTATATAATGTACAGATGGAAAGGGAAGGCTGGATCTTTAAGTAGCAGATTAATTTTCTAATGTTAATGTGATCGGGTAATTGATGGTGCAATAATCTGATGTGAAAAGTGCAAGAGTCCCTGAGGCATGAAATAAAGGTCACAGTGACATCTATTTGGTAAAGTGGTGATTGAAAAGTGTTAGGTATTTTTATCATCATGGGTGATAGATGTACAGCAACACAATGACCAATGTTTAATATGCACACATGAATAGAAAAAGATGTAGTCTTCAATGTGGTAGAACAAACAGGAAGTTGGGTGAAATTTAGTGTCAACCAAAATTAAAATGCTAAATCAATTTTATCAGCCTACCTCAACCAGTTATGGTACAATTCAGCTGGGTTTTTTTCTTTTTTTTTGTTTTTTTTCTTGATGTGCATGCAAATATGGCAAGAAAATAAAAAAAATAAAAGCATGATACAAATTTGTACAATGTTTTGTGAATAAATGTTAAAATAAGGCTGTGATTATGCAATATGTTAAACATAAATCTTGATAAGTAGGACAAGAGTGTCCAGTTGCAATTTCAACGGCGAAATATGCTTAATGCCACAAGAAATTTTTTTTCTTTTTTTTCTTTTATGTATATAATGTGTCAACATGTAACATGAGTTCTAGTTTGGGATCTATAAAACATAACCAAACCCCTAAAAATACCAGTGACGAAACACTTCACTGTGAAATGTACAATAACTACATAAATTATGCATGCATTAAGTCAAACAGCTTTTGAAAAGAGAAAAAAAATAATCAAAAGACTGTCAAAAAATGAAGTTCCTTCCTTCCAAGACCACAGTAAAAAATCTTGTGAACCAAAAGAATATGCAATAAAAACATAATGGGCAGTGATGGACAGTATCTTTGCTGGTATTCCTGTTTCCCTGATGACAGGCAAAGACACATAACTACTGGACTTTGTGTTTCTGAGCTGCCAAATATACTACTGGGTTTGACAATCTGCTCAGGGATCTGCTGGATGTTGTTTATCATATCCGACAGAAGAGTTCTGTATTCCCAGCATGTACACGTTTTGCTCGTGCAACCAGAGACTGAGATCTAGTTCTTCTGAATCTATATTTCTTTACTATCATACATCCAAGTAACCATCATTCTCCTTGTCATTATCTTTGTCCCCATCATAGTACTCATTGGCAGGTTCGATTCTGCAAATAATAAACAAAAGGTTAATTATAGGTGTTCACATCAGGATGCAATAAATGAGACAACTATATTGGTGTTGATGTCAGAATGCAATAAATGAGACAACTATATTAGTGTTGATGTCAGAATGCAATAAATTAGACAACTATATTGGTGTTAATGTCAGAATGTAATAAATGAGACTATATAGGTGTTCATGTCAGAATGCAATCAATGAGACAACTATATTGGTGTTAATGTCAGAATGCAATAAATGAGACAACTAGATGTTCCCACTTACATAAGGATAAAATAACTCTGAAAACTAGAAATATATTCATGACAGCCAGTACACAATAACCAAGACAAGAAGAAATGTGTTCATGGCAGCCATTACACAATAATCAAGACAAGTAGAAATGTGCTCATGTCAGCCAGTACACAACAACCAAGAAAAGTAGAAATGTGTTCATGTCAGTAAGGATACAATAAGATTAAAGAATCTATGTTGGGGTTTGCACTGAGACAAAGAAATCCCAGTTATGGGGTTACTTTATTCGTCTCTCCACTTGGCCGAGCCAATTAAGGGAACCACGCAACTGGGATTTCCTTGTCTCAGTGCAAATCCCAACATAGATTATTTTTCCCACCCCATTTTTTCCATTTAAATTAATAACCCTTCACTTTTGCAATATAGTTAGCACATTCATTACATACAGTATTCATCAGGTGCTATTATTTCTTAGCATTCTGTATATATGTCATTCAATATATACAGTATTTCATCAGGTACAATTATTTCTTAACATTCTGTATATATGTCATTCAATATATACAGTATTTCATCAGATACATATATTTCTTAGCATTCTGTATATGTCATTCAATACATACAGTATTCATCAGGTACAATTATTTCTTAGCATTCTGTATATATGTCATTAAATACATACAATATTTCATCAGGAACAATTATTTCTTAGCATTCTGTATATATGTCATTAAATACATACAGTATTCATCAGGTACAATTATTTCTTAACATTCTGTATATATGTCATTCAATACATACAGTATTCATCAGGTACAATTATTTCTTAGCATTCTGTATATATGTCATTAAATACATACAGTAATCATCAGGAACAATTATTTCTTAGCATTCTGTATATGTCATTCAATACATACAGTATTCATCAGGTACAATTATTTCTTAGCATTCTGTATATATGTCATTCAATACATACAGTATTCATCAGGTACAATTATTTCTTAGCATTCTGTATATATGTCATTAAATACATACAATATTTCATCAGGAACAATTATTTCTTAGCATTCTGTATATATGTCATTCAATACATACAGTATTCATCAGGAACAATTATTTCTTAGCATTCTGTACATATGTCATTCAATACATACAGTATTTATAAGGTACAATTATTTCTTAGCATTCTGTATATATGTCATTCAATACATACAGTATTCATCAGGTACAATTATTTCTTAACATTCTGTATATATGTCATTCAATACATACAGTATTTCATCAGGTACAATTATTTCTTAGCATTCTGTATATATGTCATTCAATACATACAGTATTTCATCAGGTACAATTATTTCTTAGCATTCTGTATATATGTCATTCAATACATACAGTATTCATCAGGTACTATTAATTCTTCACATTCTATATATGTCATTCAGTCTCATAATGCTTCATGAAAATCTGAATCTTAGTCAAATCCAGCTGTATCTGCTGCTGTTACAAAATATTTTAAAAAACAAACAAAAAAACGAACAATTAACAGTTATAATTGTTAAATGTAAGTACTGCACCATGAACATCTTGAGCCACATGTTACTGTTCAGTAAATACCATGCATTAATACAAATATGTTAATTAGGGCACACTTGAGACCTAGCAATCCAAAGTAAACAATTTATATACATGAGAAAATAACAACAAAAACATATTATAGTAATAACAATAAGCAATTTATATTTTTTATAAGGATAACTTTTAACTTTCATCAGTTCCAATTTGGAAAAGTTCTAATGTTGCCAATGATTTGATACTTGGTACATAGCTCTAATAATGAGTACAATGCAAAACGATTAATATGTGTTTGATTAACTATTCATGGATAATTAGAGATCTGTGTCACTATCATATATAACTCTTCATTTCTTTGGAGGAGGCAAAACTGTGATATACTGGTGTTGTAATTGATACTGGTTATACAATTACCCATACGCATGAAAGAACCCTCAAACACAGTACCCAGATGATAACTATGTGAGGAGCTTTCAACTTCATGATTTTGTTAGAAATTTATATTTTCTGTCCTGGATATATATGGCAAGTGTTACTACTACTTGTGCAAGGAAAAGTTACGTGGAAATCTTCAGGAATAGAATGCCACATGGACTGATGAATGAACCATTCTGGTAAATGCAAGAGTTTTCATTTGTAATTGCATAATCATGCTTTATTCAACTGGGGTGGATTATGTATTATGAGTCATGTACAGTGTGCAAGATATTTAATTCATAAGTTTCAAGGTTAATAAGTACTGATAAGTGCAAGCCAACATCACATGACTTGACAAGGACAGGTGTTCTTGGAATGGGTTTTCTAAAATGGCAACTGACCTATTTCATTTGTAGCTAGAGTAAACCACATGACCCTTGTTTACTACAATGATTATTTCTAAATACCAAATGATGCATTCAAAAGTTTTGTATTCCATTCCAGCTACTGCATATTAATTTTCAATATGAAAGGATTATTATGTGGAATCATTCATTCTTAATGGTGTTACTATTCTTTTAAGACTTATATGAGGGGATTTATTTGTAGCTCTGTTGGAATTAATGTGAATTCATTTAAAGACATTTTGGCAATATAATATAGTTATTGTTCTGTATTGTTGGTACATCAGTACAATACAGTCATCATTCGGAATATTTCTGCAACATATTCACATTACTTGGAACTATTGGAATTTATGTAACTTTTAGGATTTTAGGAATTTATTCACCATACTGTAAATTATATTTAATTCTTTCTCTGTGTTTTTTTATAAATATAAATTAATATTTTAAATTATACAAAATTTGTGGTTATCACTCTTTATTCTCATGTAGTTCAATTTTCTAGAGTTGTAACATTAGATCTGTTGGTTCAAAATTATCAAGAAATACTATACTACATTCTGCATGAACATGAAACTGATGAAGAAAACTTGTGCGCATGTGATACTAAATACATTATGGACACAGTTTTTCAACTTAAAAGGCATTGCAAGTCTTTGAACAGTATTTGGCCATGGTCTTTTACTTCATGGATATATTACTTCAGCTGCATTATACAATCAGCTAAGCTAGTTGCATCATTACTGTATATGTCAACAAAAATGTACTAAATGAAAACATAATGAGGAGACATCCTTGAATGAAACCCCTTTCCACCAAAATTTACAAATGATAAGTATATTCTTTAAATGGGAAATAATGAACATTGCCTGAAATAATAATAATAATAATGGTAATAATAATAATAATAATAATAATAATGGTATTTGGCGCATGATATTTGTTCAAGAAACAAGTCTGAAGGTCACCCTGTATTCCAAATTTACCTGTGTACAATGGCCAGTTTGGCTATTTCCTTAGGTGTCTGCTTAAGACAGGTTTAACTTTCAATGCAAAAGGTAACAATACATATATATATATATATATATATATATATATATGAATGGATATGCAAGAGTAACTCTACTTACTACAAATTCTGACATTTTGGTGGTATTTCCACATTCCATGTGATGGATTCCATTTGTCTCACTATCTACTAACACAATGAAGCTAAACATCCGTACCTTTTGTCAAGTTCATCCTGATGGTTGTGGATGTCTGGATCTTGTTCCTCTGTGTTCTCTAATCGTAGTAGGTCTGGTGGGATATCCTGCATCTGTACACTGGGTGAGTGTGCGATCTGTTTCAGATTGTCATGAACAGTCTGTTTTAAGCTGTCAAGATACTACAAGCAGGACATACACCATTAGTTTAGTGGTAATGAAAATTAATGACTTAAAAATAATAATAACAATAATAAAATAATGATAACAATAATAACAATAAAACAATAATTATAATAATGAAAAAAACAATAATAATCATAAAAATATAATAATAATAATAATAATAATAATAATAATAATAATAATAATAATTATAATGATAATGTTCTTACTTGTCCAGAGTGACATAATTACCAAGTTTATATTATGGCTGTACAATATGAACAAATATATAAACAGTATAGAATCTAAAAAGTTTACATCCATTGCATTTTTGTATGCATTCATTTATCATCAATCTCAAGATGGCCATGCATAATCTGCAAAAACCAGTAATTATATACAAATATATCAAGTATCATCGATCTCGAGATGGCCAAGATTAATCAACACATACCATTAATATATAAAATTATATCAAGACACCTTATCTAATTGAGTCATCTTAGAAAATTAAGCAAATTTGAAAATGTATACATAGATGGCCAGACAAAGTTTGAAAGGTCTTCAAAAGATTCCATGCAAACTCAAATGGAATCCTGATTTATTCAGTTAAACCACAAGAAAGGTGAAAAACAAGCACGTTCTGCAGAAATCAATTTTATCCATTCCTAAATGCATTAAAAATCTACTTATTTGTCAAGCTCTGTATTACATGAAATAACAGCAAACCTTCTCACCTGTTTAGTGTTACAGTTTTCCTGTTTAGTTGAAATGTCAGGATGCAAGGTGAAGTCCGGGGCAAAATATTCAAGATATTCTGAAGGTAAAGAAAACAAATTTCATCAATTTCTGAAATGAATGCTCCTAAAAGAATATGTAGGTTATTTTGCATCTAAGGCCTGTAAAACATGTCCATCTGTGTATTTGTGGTCAGGCAATAAATATACTACTTCTCAAATTTTTCTTTAGTAGTGACATGAGTGCAATTTATTGGAATGAGAATGAATGCAAATTGCAAACATAAATCTCTGAAGGACTGTTTGAATTCTTATATATAAAAAGAATGCCTTGTAATTTTCTTAAGTACAGCAGCCAACATTTCTTTCATGTCATGATTCACAAAAGAAAGTTACATGCAAAAGCTTATCAAGTACTTATTTCCTTATTTTGTCAAATGCGTCATGATTCAATCTGAATGACTTTGTCAGTGATAAGGTCAATAAGGGCAGTAACTTTCACCAACTGGGCAGTAACTCTTATCAAATGGGCTCAAATCCACGTATTTAAATACTTCTATTCAGATATGGTTAAAATGAGACACATGCTCATGCTATTATGATCCATATTCTTGTTGATTCTGGAATCAAAAATTGATTGTCAGAGTCCAGTGAAGCCATTATCCCGCCTGATCTAAGTGGGACAAAGAGCAATAATTAAAAAAACAAGATTCCCTTGAAGGGACTGACGTTCTACTGGTTAAAAAGAATTTTCAAGAATTTAAGATAAAACAATTTCTTCCATTTAACTGCTTGCATCACATGAGCTGAAGTTAAAAAGTCCTTGAAGTAACCCCACCCCAATCCATCAATGGCAACATCTTTATATTTTTTTCTTTCTTCTTGATCTTTTTGCAAGTATACAATCACACGTTTCTGCTGTCAATGCTTATAAGTTATTGTCTGGCATTATTATAATATTGCATGTACAATTTTCTTTTAATTGATTAGGGGAGGAGCTGGGGGGGTAAAGGACTTTTATAACAACAAAATACATACTGGAGATATAACAGCTTAGAATGAAGACACAAGTAGTGATCAAGCAATCTCTTAGCTGTAATTATGTACTTATAGACCACTTTGAAATCCTTGTTGACCTAACTGGTTGAAGGTGTTACCCCTTATTAATAAAAGTTATATCTGTAATATGGGGCAAAATTCCTATTTTTGGTTCCAAAGGGAAACATAACTCACACTAAGACAAAATGCTTTACGGTTTCTGGTTCACCAAAAGAACATCTACTGCTAGATAGCAAATGGTTTTTGAAAAGATCATCATTTAATAAACTCAACCAAGTCAAAGTCTTATGTGCATAGTTAGTGCAAGTCTTTCTCCTTGACAGTAACAGATTAGGACATTTTGAGATTCATATCTAAGTGTGAAGATTCAAACATACCTCATGTAACATATGCCTTAAGTACATTTCATGTAACATCAATTACCAGAAATGCTGGGCAATACAAGCAAACACTGAAAGAAAGGAATCAGTATCCACTTTTAAAATATAATATTTACTCATATATAAGTCTGATCCATGTGCATAGACTAATATCTGCCATTGCATAATGCACTGGCATATTTGGGCCTATGTAGTTTATTAAGAATAATTAGTAGAACAATTAGTACACACCCTAATCTGCTGGTACATTATGTGATGACAGATTAGGGTCTATGAACCCAATGTGATTATTCATACCATTATAAGGGATCTCATTGCTGATTTGTTCGTCTAAAAGCACAGCTGTTTCATAACACCAGCATCGAGCAACATTTTTCTTGGTGTACCCGCCTCCTCCAAGCACAAGCATGGGTAGACCATACTCCTTCACAACTTTGACACATTCTCTGAAACACCAGAACAGACATTAGGAGCTGTATTAGCTTGTGCCTAGTACTAAAAAAAAATATGCTGCATCTTTATATTCAACACTGTCAGTTTTATATATAGAAGATACAGTGGAACAAATGAAGTGGTGTCCAAATATATGTAATTATAAAAAAAATTCATTGATATTTGTTCTATTATCAATGAAATTCTTTTTATAATTACATATATTTGGACACCACTTCATTTGTTCCACTGTATCTTTTATATATAAGAATGATGTACCTGGTAAAATTTCTCACCATCATTTCTCAATTCACCAGAAGTACTGGTCATATTATGCCTGTCATAACTACTTATGTTCTGTCAGTGACTTAAAACCAATATTTTGAGTTTCTTTAGTGATTAAGAGTACATCCACTAACTCACAAATCCAGCTATTCCAATTTAAGATAAACATTCACCACCTCTTTTGGTTTATTTTACTTACAAGGTTACTAAAAAGTTGCATGAAATGTAAGATGGGAGTTATTTCCTCTTCAACAGATGAATATGAACCAAATTCCACCAATCATCAGTGTATACTAGAGTGGATGTGCATGCACCTTAATGGAATGTAACTGCAGGGATGGCTTGAGATGGTGTGGGGTGGTATTAATGCAGAAAAATATTTCATGCCAAAACGTGGTTTCTCTTTCAACACATTAGCTGATCAAAACGGAATGAGGAGAATGGCATTACACTGCCCAAATGCCCAAGACAAGTGAAACTATGGTACAGGTAAGTGAAAGTTAAAAGAGATGGTTAAGCTGGGCAAGAAATTTTTGGTTTACACTGACAAATTAACTGGAGGAAAATGTTTGTGGAAATTGTAACTCAAATGATGGGATAAAATAATTTTTTTTCTTCACAATACTGCTCTTGTACATTTCATAATAATAAATTATTACAAGAATTGTACATGATATATCCATTTTTATACAAAGCAAAGGCTTATTCTAATGGTAAATCCATCCTGCCATAAGTCAGCTATCTTGTCCTGTTTCAATCTGATTTATGCTATTTAAATTAAGATCTTAAAACCAAACTAGCAGATTAGCATGAAAATAACTTCATTGTGTGTCACACCTCAAGTAACCTTATCTTACAACAGAATGCAAAAAGATAGCTTGATATTGATTATGACAACTATTCTGTTCATACATCACTGACTAAGATTCTGTTACACCTGTATATGTGAATTTTGCCACTGCAATAAAAGGAACTAGAAGTCAATTGTTTGCTGGAGACATAAAAAATATGTGATAAGTCCTGTGACATGCACAAAGGCTGAACTTACCCATGTCCCTTTATGCTGAGATTGAAACAGCCCAATCTGTCACTGCCCAAGGAGTCCGCCCCACACTAGGAACAAGCAAATAAATATAATTACTGACCGACTAACTGATTAAAATAATAACAGATTTAAAAGCCCAATAGAAAAATCTGAATTTTTCAACAATATTTAATTAAAACAGGGATTTCTACTTCTATTTAGCTTTATAAGATCTTGCAACATTTGTTATTGATGGAAAAGAGTTTCAAACCACAGTTTGTGGAGTTTCACTTCTTACTGTGTGTTTTAAACAATGAATAAAATATAGCTATATAGTTTGATTATATAGGCATCAAAATCAAAATGTATCAATTTATGTTATGTAAAAATTAAAAAAATAATAAAATTTTAGTATAAAAGTAGATATTACCTGCAGAACCACACAGGTTGGCTTGTAAAAATCCATTACTTGATGAATTACTGGCTTAAATATACTCATATATGCTGAAAAGGAGAGGGATAATAATTTACTTTAGAAAATAATCACATTTAGACATCTGATGCATCAAATTCAGTCCAAAATATTCAATTTGGTAATATCATGCACTGAAAACAAGAATGGAAAAAAAACTGGACTATCATCTTCCTCAGGTACTGGACCACTATGTCCCTAAGGTACTTGACCACAAAGTCTCTTAGGGACTGTACCACTATATTCCTCAGGGACTGGATTATCATGTTCCTCAGGAAAACTTGTCATTATCATGAGTATTAGTCAATTTGAAATACAATATGCTACAATACTCCTTATAGTGGATTACCTCCCCTGAATGGGATAATGCCTCAGCCACAACACTAAATTTGGTGGTTAAGTGTCACCTGTATAAAACCAAACATTTTAATAACTGCATCAAGCTCAATTTAAACTGCATCTGCTGTGTTCTTTTCTCGAACAAGGCTTTAGTGAAGAATGGGAAAATTTTGCCAAATCTGAGGAAGGCAAAATTCAGGAAGTACTAGGCTGATGATGTTGCAAGGTAGTACATGGTAAATTTCACAATCAGATTCATCGAAGCTACTATATACAGTCTGGATGGTTTATGCTCTCTTTTGTTTGTATTTGAATCAGTGATTACGAATGCATGGTCCAGTCAACATGTTTTGTGCATTAATGCACAGAGATGATGTACCAAGGTTTACATAACCCAAGGCCAAAACAGCCTTAAAGTAACATATGCTGAAGGAGTCTGAGCTGTGAGTGATATCCAGTTGTAAAATCAACATTCACTGGGTAACTCCAAATATAATACCAAATGAAAACATTATGCAAGAAATTAATTATACTAATATTTACCTGTTCATTATATAGAACCAGATTTGGAGAGTTAAAATGTGTACAGTTGATTGCCAACTTTCTTCTGGGATACATAGTTACTGGAGGGTAGTTCTTATCTAAACCTGAATTTCTTATCTAAATCACATCATTCAAACCCAATAAGTAGCTGAGTAATATCTTTCAGACAGAACAATACCACAGAGTAACATCATTCAAACATAATATTACCAAAGGATTCACAGAGTAACATCATTCAAACATAATATTACCAAAGGATTCACAGAGTAACATCATTCAAACTTAATATTACCAAAGGATTCACAGAGTAACATCATTCAAACATAATATTACCAAAGGATTCACAGAGTAACATCATTCAAACATAATATTACCAAAGGATTCACAGAGTAACATCATTCAAACATAATATTACCAAAGGATTCACAGAGTAACATCATTCAAACATAATATTACCAAAGGATTCACAGAGTAACATCATTCAAACATAATACTACCAAAGGATTCACAGAGTAACATCATTCAAACATAATACTACCAAAGGATTCACAGAGTAACATCATTCAAACATAATATTACCAAAGGATTCACAGAGTAACATCATTCAAACATAATATTACCAAAGGATTCAGAGTAACATCATTCAAACATAATATTACCAAAGGATTCACAGAGTAACATCATTCAAACATAATATTACCAAAGGATTCACAGAGGAACATCATTCAAACATAATATTACCAAAGGATTCACAGAGTAACATCATTCAAACATAATATTACCAAAGGATTCACAGAGCAACATCATTCAAACATAATACTACCAAAGGATTCACAGAGTAACATCATTCAAACATAATACTACCAAAGGATTCACAGAGTAACATCATTCAAACATAATACTACCAAAGGATTCACAGAGTAACATCATTCAAACATAATATTACCAAAGGATTCACAGAGTAACATCATTCAAACATAATATTACCAAAGGATTCACAGAGTAACATCATTCAAACATAATATTACCAAAGGATTCACAGAGTAACATCATTCAAACATAATATTACCAAAGGATTCACTAAAATCATTCAAACAGAACATTTCCAAACGATTCACTGAGTAACATCATTCAAAACAGAACATTTCCAAACGATTCACTAACATCATTCAAGCAGAACATTTCTAGAGGATTCACTAACATCATTCAAACAGAACATTTCCAAAAGATTCACTGAGTAACATCATTAACAGAACAAATTAAAAGGATTAGCTGAGCAGTATCATTAACCAGTACATTACATAAGGATTAACTGAGTAACATCATTCAAACAGAACATTTCCAAAGGATTCCCTAATATCATTCAAACAGAACATTTCCAAAGGATTCACTGAGTAACATCATTTAAATAGAACATTACCAAAGGATTCACTGAGTAACATCATTTAAATAGAACATTACCAAAGGATTAGCAGAGTAACATCATTCAAACAGAACATTACAAAAGGATTAGCAGAGCAACATCATTCAAACAGAACATTACCTAAGGATTAGCAGAGTAACATCATTCAAACAGAACATTACCTACGGATTAACAGAGCAACATCATTCAACAGAACATTACCTAAGGATTAGCAGAGTAACATCATTCAAACACATTATGGAAGGATTACTTGATTAGTACACCTCAAAGGGATACAACTATTGAGATCATGCATAGTTACATAAGTTCAGACATTTACAAAACATCTGAGAAAGAACATAAGCCCTCAGGTAAATCGTCGAAGAATATTATTTTACTCTTCATTATTTTCATCTGTATTTCAACCTTTCATACAAAAACATTCAACAAAATGAGTCTTCACATGACCTGGATACATGAGTGACCTAAAACAAGTTTTACAATTTTACTATTTGGGGCCCACTGATTGTATGACAAGACCTCAAACAAACACTGTATAGAACAAGTGACTGACATCAAGTGTCATGTATTGTATAACAAGACCCCAAACAAGCACTGTATAGAACTGACTGTCATCGCATCATGTATTGAATGACAAGACCCCAAATAAGCATTGTAAAGAACTGACTAACATTAAGTGTGATTTGTGTGATTTAGATTTTTAACACAGCTTTAACAATTTTTCAGTCATATCACTATGGTGTCTGCAGTGTGACAGTTTATAGTGATGTCTAGCACTGGGGTATCTTATTGCAGACATGTAGCATGATGTCCTACCCAGTCACATTATTCTGACATCAATCTGACCAACATTAAGTGTTTTGTGTTCTATGCCAAGACCCTGAACAAGCAAGTGTCATGTGCTGATCAAAGTCATTAACAAAAAGCTAGTGGCACACTATAATACCACCTGAAACATATGAAAGGCACAAATGAGTAAGAATGAATGCTGGAGTAGAATTCAGGTTTAAAGATAAAAACAAGAGAAAAGTGACCATTAGAGCTCTAAAACATCAGTAACTTGAAGAAAATGAGAAATGCATGTATGTAGAACTTTCTTATCATCATGCTGAAGCAAATGACTGTAACTTCATTTCGTGAAGTAGAAAACATTCCTTTTGTTGTGGAGTGTGTGTGCTGGATTTTTAACGTAGCTTTTAACAATTTTTTAGTCATATCACTATGATGTCTGCAGTGTGGCAATTTATAGTGATGTCTAACACTGGGGCATCATTTCACAGACATGTAGCATGATGTCCCACCCAGTCACATTATCCTGACACCAGGCCAACCAGTCCTAATACTAATCTCTTAATGCTGAGTGCCAAGCGAGGCAGCTGTTAGTACCATTTTTGTAAGTCTTTGGTATGACTCGGCTGAGGATCAAACTGATGACCTCCCAAATCCGAAGCAGATGCACAAACCACTAGGCCACAGGGACGGTCTTGATGAATTGTAATGGATTATAAAATTTGTGGTGGAAAACATTCCTTTCATGCTGGAAAACATTCCTTTTGTAGTGAAAAAAAATTCCCTTCTGAGATGGAAAAAATTCATTTTGTGGTGGAAAACATTCATTTTGAGGTAGAGAAAATGGAAAAATAAGACACTACTTACTAGCATCATCTATTCCTTCCTTTAAGGGGACATTAACAGAATAATAGCGTCCACTCTCTGCACCTAACTCGTACATGTCACCTGCAAAATTTACACTAGATGAGCAAGATGATGTATTAACAAATTAAATTCAACCACAAATAGTCCAATGAACTATATTCCCACACATTACAATGCTTTATGAAAAAATATTTATTTTGCACAATATTTACTTCTTTTGGAGGCATGTGTCACCAACAGTAACACTTGTATTGACAGAAAATTTGATACCACAGGAGTCTGCAGCCAATGGTTAAGCAAGAGTGTGTTGCACTACTAGGTCAACACAATGCAACTGTGTAAACAAGCAGAATTTTTTTTCTTGATCAGAATCAAAATAAAGATTTGAAAAGGGATCTATTTCAAAAGATAATTTCAATCTTGCAATTTTTACATAAACCTCTTGCACTGGGGAATAAATAAAAAAATTTTGCAGGGTTGAATCCATGATTTAGAAATCTGTGACACAGCTCACTCCCCCTTCCAAAGTTGAAAACAGGGGAACCAATCTGGAAATAACGGAAAACCAATCTGGAAATAAAGGGAAACCAATCTGCTCATAGTTGGACTTTTCAATAGGGCATAAAATAATAACTGAAAATTAATACAGAACAAGAATGAGTGTTCTAAAGCATCCTTTTTTTAAATATTAAATCAAAAATCCATATTCTCCTTCTTTAGATCAAGTTTTAAAATATTTTGTGGGGTTTCTTTTTACATTTGACACTAAAAAATGGTAACCTAGATGCATTTCCAACATACAATCACTTATATGTCCAGTATTAACTTTTGAAACAGTACTGAATATTTGAACTTCGCTGTCGCATTAAAGTACAAATAAAATGAAGAATTTCCAGCAATATATATAGTACAGACTTGTTCTCTGAAAAGTATAACAATGAGTCTACATACAGCTGAACATCATGTAAGATATGCCTGCATTACCATCATTAGAGTCTATGCTGAACATTCCAATTCATCAATAGAACAAAATGGCATAGATTAAGATCTGCTGGCAATATGAAGGTAGTCTGACAATACAAGGTGTCAACCCTAATATATGTAAGGGAGAGGGGGTCGATGTCTTACTGCCATAACAATCAGTGCTGTGCAGCTCTTTTCCAACAGCATCAACAGGAAAACTGAAGGCCAAATTTTCAAGAATATTACAGTTGGCAGGCCATATTGACACTGTTGCACAGCTTAGAGTCTGATGGCTTTTTTCATGCTATATTTACCCTGTTAATCTTTTCATTAACGAGTAAACCTAGGCGCACTCTAGTAACTGCATTTTTAAAAATTCTTTTGACTGCCATTTCAGTTTTTGGAAGAGTGGTGGACCTCAAGAAATAGTGAAGTTGGTTGAACTGGGGATGCAATTTCTTTAATGAATCAAATATGACTAATTACATACAGCCTACTATGATCAGAAATGTAAATGGCAGTTCAACAAAAAAAAATTCAGCATTCCTATCTCCTATCGCTTTTCAACCAACTGAAAGCCCACAACAGCAAAAAACTGTACAGAAACAAAACAGGTAATTTCTACATTTCTTAAAAATAAGGTGAACATGATTCATGAAAATTTGAGTCCAATACTTCAATTTTAGTAGGATTTTCACAACTGATCATCCTCGATGCAACCCTAAAATTGCAACACTGAAAAAAGAGATTATCTATTGCAAGAAATACCACCTTTCAAGTCATTATTTTCATTCTAAAATGATATATAAACAAAATTCAGCATGTTTACATAGATTTCACACATCAAGCACTAAAAAATGTTAGCATCTCACTCAATCAGCTGCATACTCATGCAATGGTACTAAAATGTTATGTTATATAGAGAGTTACTGTTTGTGACATGTGCAGGCCTCCAAAAGAAGTACCTTTTGTGCAAAATAAATACCACTTTTTCACCATACACTGTATAAAAAAGACAAAACAGTTTTATGTTAGAATATGTGATATCATAAGTTGAAAGATATTTGATCATGTATATTCACAGCTGTGATCCATGTAGATTCAGGTCTGCTGTAAGATCAGGGCCCATGCTGTTCACTCTACTCATGATTTCATGGAAACCATCTTACACTGCATGCATATTACTGGATGGAAAAATTTTGGGCCACACACTGCAGTTGGATGTACAAATTCTGGGTCACACACTGCAGTTGGATGTACATTATACTTGCATAAATTCTGAGTTTCTAAGTCTGTGGCCACTGGAAAAGGATATATTATTTGTGCATAGGAATTCATGGTAACTCAACTGGTAAAGCAATGGACTCGTAATACAAGAATCACAGGCTTGCCCAGATTGGGCAGATATCTATGACACTTTCACTGAAGAATGCCTACTTATGATATCAGTGTTAATTGTTTAATAAAGAGAAATTAAACAAAATATTACCTGTTCCAGGAAAAAAGTAGTTCCCATACTTGTGGAAAGATACAGTCATAACTCGATCTGTAAGGTAAAACGCCTCCTGAACACCATCCCCATGGTGAATATCAATGTCTATGTATAACACCCTGGGATGATACCTGACAAATAGAACAATTACTGTAATTATTCATCAGATCTTCTTTCAATTAAATAGAAGGTTTACAGATTATACTATCTCTGCTTCTTTACATAACCTTTCCTATTTCATATACTTTGAGAATAATTGGTATGTGCAAATATAAAAAATGTGAGTGAATTTGTTAAGACTCTTCACATCAGTTATTAGTGAATACAAGTCACAAGGCAGTCTTAGAGTTTGATTTTTTTTACACACTCTGTATCTATCATATTTGTTATGCATAGTCTAAACAAATGGTTTAGTTCAATTTTTGCATTAAGCTTTGTCATTAAATGGTTTCATTTATATTTCAGTTATTGAATTAAATCTTGTTACCTTACAGTACAATGAAACATTTCAAAGAAATGTGACTCCTATGATAAAACAATAGAATATCACATGTGCTCACTTTTGAAGATCTAGAACTGCTATCACATGTATCACATGTACTCACTTTGGAAGATCTAGAACTGCTATCACATGTACTCATTTTGGAATATCTAGAACTCCTATCACATGTACTCACCTTAGGAGATCTAAAACTGCTATAACAATATCACATGTACTCACTTAAGGAGATCTAGAACTGCTATGACAATGTCACATGTACTCACTTAAGGAGATCTATACCTGCCATACCAATATCACATGTACTCACTTTAGAAGCTCTAGAACTGCTATAACAATATCATTCACATAGCAGAAGCCAGATGCCTGGAAATGAAAAAAATATACCAAGAATAAAAACACATCAAACATTTTGAAATATCTTTCCTAATGAACAATATATTCATAATAAATGCTTGTGCACTTAAATATCAAATAACACAAAATAACCAGTGTCCCTTGATTGGATGAAAGCTCTACTGTCTTTAAAGAATTTCTTGAAATTTAGGATAAGACCTTTACTTTATTTAGGACCAACTATACAACACAGTCTTCTGGTGCAAAAAAACCCATGCCACTATGACTTTCCATTTAGGAGTAGCAATTATAAGATTTTCAAGATGTCTATCATGGTGGCCATACTGGAGCACCATTTTCATTTGGAACTAACTAGACAGCGTAAGAAGTCTTCTGGTAAAAGCCTAAAGTTGAAACAACTTTCCATCCAGAAGGAATAGTGACAAGATTTTCAAAATAGTCACTGTCGCAGTAATATTGAATATCAGATCAGCACAATTTTTATTTAAGAGCAAGTAGATACTTTATGAAGTTTTCCCATGAAAACCCCATGCTGCTATGACTTTCCGCTTAGGAGAAGTAGCAATAACAAGGTTTTCAAGACAGCTGCTGTTGTGGCAACACTGATTTTCACTGAGGATAAACTAGACATCATAAGATGTCTTTTAGTGAAAACCCCATTTTGATACAACCATCCATTCATGTAGAGTATCAAAAACAAGATTTGCAAGATGGCTTCTGTGGTGGCCATACTGGATGTCTGAGCAGCACCATTTTCAGTTAGGACTAGCAAGACAATGGGATGAATGTGTGTCTAAAGTTTCATGGAAATCTTGCAGCTTAGGAAAAGAAGTGATAACACGCTCCATTATAACATGAATTCAGATATAACATGATCATGGTATGGCTCATGAAATTTCATATGCATGTATTTTTTTGATATGCAAAAAATATATCTTCTTCTTAAAAGTATGAAATATCACATGCAAAAGTTTAATCGTGTATGAATTCTAAAATACGATGATTATGTCACAGCTCCTGAAATTTCATATATATGTATTTTCCTGTACATAAAATTTATTTCTTCTTAAAAGTAAGAAAAATAACATCTAACAGTTTATTCAGGATCACGCTTAGCTTTGACAATGTTGCAAATTGCTAATTTTCCCAATGTTGCAAATTGCTAATTTTCCCTTATTGGTCACAATTTATACCATCTGGTGATTTCTTTTGCTACAACACTGTTGGCTCTTTAAACCTGTATATACAATTTTAGGTTTGAAGTGGAGAAGTTCAAATGCAACATGAAAGGAACTTGGATATGAAATGCCTTGGAGTCTGTCTATCGCTGCATAAACAAACCCTTCGACAAACCATCTGAGCAGTCCATTGTCATATCATAATCTGCTTATGCTGATATCTGGCCTGCTGTATGCTGTGTTCAACTCAAATAGTCATGCTACCAGACCTGCTACAATTGACAGACCTTTGAAGGTAGGAACTGGAACGACTATAATCAACCAAACGATGGCTAATTTCTTTTTTTAAATGTATTCAGAAAAAATAGTTTTTCTTGAAACTTCAAAGAAAACTGATTTTCTTTGAAGCACTGATCAATGTTCTACAATTATTTGATTTGTTTGGTGTTCCAAAAGTTGTTCTATAGTGGCAATTTCAATAACACATGCACACTTCATCAAATTAAGCCGACTACATGTAATCTTTAAAAAACATAAAGCATCTTTCATCAAAGGAAGTCAGCACCAAACTTAAATAAATGCAATGGAATAAATAAATGCAATGGAATCTGATGGATTGTTGCATATTCCAAAGTGACCGGAGGACATTTACTGTGCCATTAAAGTTTCCTTTTTGCAGGAAAAATGATTATGCTTACGATCATTACAAACTAGCAGCATAAAACACAAATTAAATTTCCAATCTTTAGAAACCATAGATATCTGGCCATCAAGTTACTTTTTAATTTGTTCCCATGTCTTCATTTCCCTATGAATAGCCTCGTCCCCTGGGTAGCCTTGGCAAGATGATAGCAGTCTCCAGCTGACCAAAATCTTGGCCAGTTTAAGTACAACTACATACAGCATGTAAGCAACTAAAGCCATGAGCTACTGGCGACAATATTGTAGTGAATTGTTTAGTGGCATGTGTTTGTTAATAACAGGTTATAGATCAAATTACCATTTTGTTATTTTTGTTTTCCAACAGGATGTGATTGATACATAATTTTATATCAACTGACTTATACTAAAATTCATGTATTTTTCATGGGCTTTGGAGTACTTCAACCCCACTGACTTGAAAACAAAACTTGAGCACAGAATCTTAAAGCTGTCAAAAGATTTGTTGCAGCCACCACATCCACCAAAATAGTGGTAACTATGTCGCACCATTCACTAACACTATTGCGACAAAAGCATAGAGGCAAATGTTCATTGTGTAGGAATCCTTTTACAACGGACAAGCAAAGAAGTAAATATTTAGAGACCTAATAACAGATACACATACCTCAAACTTTTTGGCATGATGTAGACCTCCTGACCAGTTGATAGCTATGTCACAGTGCTGAAATGGACATCAATTATATACATGACTAGGGCATCAATATTTAGTACAAGAGTAGTAGAGATGAACCTTATTAAAAGGATGGTGTTACGTGTAGGCTTATACAAAGGTAACAAGAGAAAAGAGTGAAGCCAACAAGCTTTGTAAATTTTAACAAAATAATTTATTTCCCTAGAAAACAATGTAAAAAATAGAAAACAGGACTTACAGTTTGTGATTATAATCCAGAATTTAATCCTAAGATTGAAAAATATAAGTCCTATCACTAAACAGTTCTAATTGAATCCAGGTTTGAATCTCGATGAAATTCCAATATGGAGGCGATGACGTCTGATGATGTCTGTACTGATGGTAACAGATCCTCATTGAATCACAGTTTATAATGTTTCCATTAAACTCCAGAATAAATTTCACTGAATTTCTTTCTCCCAGAACTTTTATAAATATGAAGCACTTGTTTAGTTTTCAAGAGAATAAATTATTAAATTCCCAAAAATAGACAACTTCAAAACAATCTGACATCAACAATAGAAGAAACACCTTGAGCTCTGAGGTGTAGGAATACGACTGCCGAAATTTTACTGAGATATCAGTATTAAACCCAACTAAAACGTCATTTCAATCCTGCATGATGGGTCACGTGATCTCTTAACATTGAACAGCGCAATAAAAAAAAGCCATTTATCATGTATGCAAGAATAGCCCTATCTAAGAATCAAATTCTCACACTGAAAATAAAAAAAAAAGAAAGGCTGTTACAATTCAGTTAACACATGGGCCGAAAATGACCTTGGCAATAGCCAATCGTCTTCACTCGATGTTTACAAAAACTGTGAGCTAAAAATAGTACTGAAGAAATCCTATAATCTAATCGGGTCAAGCCAATTTTCGGAAAAGAGATTCATATCCAATGAAAATTATCATTACAATAAAATGTAATGAAACAAAAATAAAATAAAAAAGAATTTTAAAACTAACACACAAGCAATTTAATTACATATACATAACAATGGAAAATCAACATAACTTATTCTTCTTTCACCATTCATAAGTGACTCTGTTTTAAGGAATATAAATTTTGATGAAAATTAAACTCTGTTTAGACTGAATAATGGAACAGTGAAAATGATGAAAATTCAATAAATATGAGTATTGTCTTGCAGAAGGGTTGGGATATACAAAACACTGCCAACCACATCATAAACTGAACCACAGTATATCAAGAATAATCAAAACTTTGATGAATAAATGTTATGTTAGGTGGAGTGGGGAGCTGCCAGTCAAACTGTCAACCAAAACTTTGATGAATACATATCCTGGGTGGGGGGGGGGGCAACATACATGTGTGTCAAGAGTGGGGGAATAAACTGCAATATAGCGTGAAGAATAAAAAAAAATATTATCCACATTTTTGTAGGTGTGTTGGTGATAAATAAAAATTGTTAAATGTACTGTTATAACATGCTTCATTTTAACACAAATTAAGATATGATATGGTCACAATAAGGCTCCCAAAATGGCCACAAGGCCCCAAAATGGCCACAGCAAGGCTAAAAAACATGTAGAATCTATTCAGTAATTTCCCCAACTGATTTCTGAATTACTGAAAAGTTTAACTGTCAAAGTAAATGAGCCGAATCTGATAATTTATATTGACCATCAATAATAACACTAATAACTCATACTGGCCATCAATAATAACACTAATAATTCATATTGACCATCAACACTAATAATTCTCTAAAATGCATTGTGCAAACCAATGTTCAATTCAGGGTAAACAATAAATCTCCAATGCATACTCAATCAACTGCATAATCATTTGTGCACCAAACAATGCCAGTGTTTAAATAAGATTATTGCCTAAATAGATAAAATAATTTACCTATCTAGTGAGTAACTGCAATTGTCAGCATTAATCCCACTGTGAACAGCTGTGGAAACAATTTAGTGTTGCTTTATAACAACCATTACATGAAAGCTGCTTCATATGTTGTCAGCCAATGGTCAAGTGATAACTGACTGGTAATTGCTGTCAGCCAATGATCAAGTGGTAACTGACTGGTAATTGCTGTCAGCCAATGGTCAAGTGATATTTGACTGGTAATTGCTGTCAGCCAATGGTCAAGTGATAACTGACAGGTAATTGCTGTCAACCAATGGTCAAGTGATAACTGACTGGTAATTGCTGTCACCCAATGGTCAAGTGATAACTGACTGGTAACTGCTGTCAGCCAATGGTCAAATGATAACTGACTGGTGGCTGAAAATCAATCATTTCTTTGATAAACAAAAATCTCTATAACGGACATCCATCCCTTAATATTTTGAAAGAGATAATGTATACAAGACTATACTGCAGTAGTCCTGGGAGGTCAATTTGCTGTTGTAGGGCACTTGTCAGTTTTGGCCATTACCTCATACATGTATCACCTGAACCCTCAATATCATTTCTTCTGAAAGTTAAGTATATCTCACCATAATGTTTTTCATACAAGTTTTGAGGCAATGATGTTACTATACTCTACAAAATATTAACACTAATGTCAAGTTCCTTTGCTATACCAATATGCTTAAAATGGGACTCAGTCCTTTATATTTTCTTAAAATGTTGTTAGAAATGCAGACAAAAGCTTCAAATGACATGGATATACACAGGCTACTTGTTATTATAATGCTAATGTTACATGTCCTGTAGTTCAACATAGCTGGGACATGGTTTATTCCCAAACCTAATAGAGGCAGTTGCACACCTGATGATATATTCATCAAGAGTACACTACAAGGGTAATGTGTACGAATTTCAGTTTTTGTATAAAGCCTAAATACAAGTTTCTTATTAGAACTTTCAATGTCTGATTTATTGTCAGTCAAAAATTTGTCCTTCGGACAAATCAAAATATATAAATGTTTCTGAAAATGCAGTTTATGTGAGTGTATTAGTATTTGGACAGAAATGGGATCTAGCAGAGAAATTCTAGAAATTATGATTCTTCTTATGTCTTTTCCAGACATACTCTGCATCTTGAAAATATCAAAAAAATCTGAACATCATAATCATGGATAATGGGATACCAATGTAAACCCAATCAGCTGAATAATGAATTCAACAATGACAATATGTGCAAGAGAAACCACATACATTTCTAGGATTAGTTCATGATTATTACCAATGAGGTTTTAGAGTGAGTTGTTATTATTTGTCCATCTAGTCAACTAAAGCTCTGTCATTCTTAGGAATCCTGACCAGAGGGCATTACTTAACACACAGTATTAAAAGTGCATTTTCTAACATGGACCAAGTGAGGTATTTTGCATTGCGTCATTATGTTAAAAATGGATATTCTATCATTGACAAGTGGTTGTTAGTTTTAGGAAGAACATTGTAAATCATTATTTGCAAGATGAAACTTGTAATATTAAGTTACTTTTTTGACAATTTCCAACATACCTGATTATTCAGTTTAATGGCTCCTTCCAATGATGCTCCTGTATACATGGAACAGAAGTCAAATAAGCCGTCAAACACTGGACTGAAAAAGACACAAAATATATGGGCTCATAAAAGCGTGGATCTTTCTTGAAGAAAAATACTATCTGCAACCTATGAATTCCAATTGTGACATTACTTGAATTATTCTCAATGAAGATTGCTATCACTAAATGTTTATTCTCCATTGAAATATGTTCTCATAGTAGTGTTGACAAAATAATTATACAAGTAAGTCGATAAGGGCCACTGTGACTACATAATGAAAATTAACAAGAAGCCCTGTGGGTTTGAGATTGTTCATCTGGTGAACATCTGCATCCTGACAACTGTAATTAAAACACCACAGTTACCATAAAATACAAACTAGATATGTGCATTAGAACAGGCCACAAGTGAATGAAAACAAATTTAAAAATGTAAAATCATCTTTGCTGGTGCAATAATGCAAGACAATGGATAACAGGTTGTTTTCATTATATCAACAAATCTTTCAGGAAAATAAAATAGCCATAAAAAAGTACTAAAACAGTTAAGACAAGTCCACCTGCAAACTGCACAGACCCAGATCTGCCGTCGCATAATGCGCCAGCAGATCTGGGTCTGTGCAGTTAAAGAGTAATCAGTAGAACAAACAAAATAAACCCTGATCTGCAGGTGCATCATCCAACATCAGATCAGGATCTTATGTTGTTTGCACTTATATATATGGTAAATGCAGGGAGTAATGTCTGATAAATGGTATCATGAAATTAAATCATCAATAGAATATCATAAGACTGGGAATGTGATATTGCGACCACATAAAAATAACCTATTATTCTGTAACTATTCATTGTATATACCATATATATTCACTTGTAAGTCATACCGAATTGCATATACCCAGCTCTGCCATCACACCATGCATCAGCAAATCTAGGTCAATGCAACTTGTTAGGAATAATCAGTCAAACAAACAACACAGACCCTGAACTGCCAGTGCATAATATGACGAGATCTGGGTCAATCTATTTGCAGAAGGACCTGATCTATAATTGAGTATATAAGGTACATATTGTTTTTTCAAAAGTAAGAAATAAATAATACGACACAATGAATACATTAAATATATGAGATCTGGTGATGTTAATACATTTCAGCTGTTAAGTAATGAACACATAAATATGCCATGACCCTGGAAATATAATACTTATATATAAATTATGCATTTATTGTAACTTAACTGATTGAGAAACAAAACATCAAAATATCTCATATGTTGAAAACATAAAACCAAGGACACTAGTCACATACCAGTCATCTCCCACATTAAACATTCCGAGCTGCTTGGTAAAATTCTGTACATTCTGGGGTGAAACTCGCATTAGGAAGTCAATGTAATCATCCGAGTGAAATCGACACATATCATGAGCAGAGGCCCGGTATGGACGATAGATCTACAATTAAACAAAGAAGAGTAAATTAGAAGGAAACTTCTATTTTAAAACTTTTCCTCCTGTTCCTGATGGAGACAAGCTTGTTGACATGATACAAAATATTTACTCTATTACTGGTGAAACTCTAAGGATTAGTTAACAATACAACAGAGGCAAAAATATTCATTAAATTCACACAGTTTGCTACATTTCACTTAACTTAGAAATCTCATCCAATAAACAGTTTTAAAAGAAGTTTTTTAAAATTATATTTGGGGCTTTTAAAACAATGGTGGCTGCTTTCTTCCAAGGTGAATCTGCACTTTTAAAACTTGCCCTGTTAAGTCTGTTTTAAAACTTGTCCTGTCAAGTCTGTTTTAAAACTTGTCCTGTCAAGTCTGTTTTAAAATTTGTCCTGTCAAGTCTGTTTCATCTGAAAAAAATACATTCATGAATTGTGTATTCACTTATTTTTGATTACATCAATATTAAAAGTTTTGTGTAAAATGACATTTTCACCAGTACTTCAATCTGTGATATGGGAAAGGGATCCTGTTGTTTCCACCAAAGGATAATGTTCACATGACCCTTAAATTCATGGTTTCCGGCAACAACAAAACTCATGAGAAACAGAATCCCCAAGGTAGAAAAATTCATTGTCTGGGAGTATGGGACAACTATAAGCGAATGCCAGGAAACCATTTTTAACAATGTGAAAGCCCAGTCAGCAACCAATAAATATTATCAAGAAAATGATCATGTTAAAATATACATTGAATTTTATTTCTTTTCTAGTGACAAACATTGCATTATTAAGTTTTCCCTGTGTGAACCTACAGCATATGCCGGAATTATCTCCATATAATTCTAACAGTACGTGTTGGGTAATTGCTATCAGTACAAGGTCACACAAATCCACATGTGTTGGCTACTCATTATCTGATTCAGTACCTTTCATCTCTGGCCTGCCATGTTTAATGACTATCATCTTGTATTACACTTTTTCATTGGTCTATTGAAGAAATTGGAACACTGAAGAGCGTGTAACAGTCGTTTTGGGTGGACAACTTTAGCTCAAGGAAAGAATCAAACCAATTGTAACTGTTATTGCATACTACAACACTCACTACGTAACTCTCACCCACATAACTCGTGAACCTGCTTATAATGTTCGATCAGGAAGGATATCATTTTCTTTTACTGCAAAATACACCAAACCATGTTGAACGGGAAGGAAATCACAATCAAAATTAATAAATGAAGCCATGATAGATTGCTCATTTATTTTCTAAAACACTGGTTAGTACCTAGAAATTTAAACCAACATCATGAAATTTGCAACTTTTAATAATAAGTCATATATTTTGTTACATTTTCTTTCCAAACAACATTCTCAGTCAACTGTAAATAACAATATTCAATGAAATTTTGATCGATGAAAATGTCACTAAAGCCTACTAGTAGCAACACTTTAAGTCTGAAAGTGAAATTTTGCTTTAGTTTGATCTGTTAATTTGATTTCAGTGTAATCATCATAAAGGCAATATGTCCGTTTTAATCTAAATGTGAAAAATGTCATTCTACCATCACAGATAATTCTGTGAGAACCTAAGCAAGGTCCAACTGTGTTTTGATCTCCAACCTGCAGAAGTGATTTGTTGTATTGTTACGCTCATTTAAAATCAGACCCATTTTGTATTATCATGTTGATTATGTCTTTCGTATGAAATCAAATCAAATAAAGGGGATGGAATAAAAGAAAAGTTAAAATGCATGCAAATCTTACCACCATAGGAGCTAGTGGTCATGGTCATGTGTCAGGTCAAATCATTCAAATGCTCTATCAAACACCGTTATAAATATTATTATGTACATAATATAATTAAACTACATTAAATTAGCCTCTCATTCACATATATGATCGAAGATTACAAGGCAACAAAGCGAAATGACTATGTGGTGAATAAAACGATTTTTATCACAGATATGGTTCCTTACAGACAAGTGAGTTCTGGAGTTTGCAGTGAACTTAAAATTCCTGAATTGATACACAGAGATTTCCTCAAGGGTGTGAAGAAGTTGCACTATTACTTGCAATGAAATCATGGCATTAATATTTCACTAATAGAACAATACAAAAATTGAGTTTTTATGAGAGTTCTATCGCAAAATAAATAACCCTTAATTTTGAAAAAAAGAGAAAAGAATCTTGTTTTGTTGTGAATCATCAACAGCAAAAAGCAGTGACATAAAATGTTTTTGGACCCCATTGTGCATGAGTTATCGAGAGAGAGGTGTACATAGGTTTGTGGGGTAATACTGAAACAAAAATTCCATTTGGACGATGTAGTCACTTAGTTTAGCCACTCGATTTTTAGTATTGGATAATGTGAACCATAATTATGCAAAGTCAGGGAAAGATAAAATATGGATAAGCGCATGCTCAGGGATGGACATCTACAAGAAAGCCAAAAGAAAAGAAGACATCAAAATATAGCCATTGCTTGATTATCTTTTATTTGTTGATCTCAAATAGATGAAATAAGTGTGTAAACTTGTGTAACACTTTCCATTAGCAGGACTGGTAATGAGTTCCAAGCACTGTTTGCAATTATGGCATGTATGTATATATATATATATATATATATATATATATATGGCTAACCAGATTTTCAGATCTGGATGTTCATGGAACAACCCTGGAATTTCAAAATTTTCTATTCCTGCATCCCATCAAAACTGGTATCCCAAGACAACAGCCATGAAAACAGCTATCCAACATTAAAAATAGAAAATTTACTGTCTCTTTTTCTGTGACACTTTCCTTCCTGATTGAGAAACAAAATAATTTTTAAGTTCTCAATTTTTTTAATCAGAAGAGTCACCTTGTCTTTGAATTAGGAGAAATAAAGAAAACACAAAAACTCAAGTTAGTTCATAGTGATTGTATCTACTGCAACTCCAAATTCTTATAAAGAATGATTCACTGCTGAGAAAACAACTTAAACATTATGATTATATTGTTCTTATTTACTAGGACAGATTCTTCATAAAGTATAAAGCACACAAAATAACAGATGTACACACTCCAGATAATTCAGGGTTCTTGACAGAATTTCATGATGAGGAGTCCTGGACTCTTCAATCATGGAACTCAAGATTCCTTAGAATATATTTGCGAGTCCCTGGTGTAAATTCTGGAGCCTTTCACATTCAAAAGGGTAGAAAGGAAAATGAAAAGCATATGCTCATTATTTTAATAATATCAGGATTAAATTCTTAGCTATTTATAACACCACACTACAAAGAAAAGTTTAAACATTATATATGCACATTTTTTTACTTGGACAACAATACTAAAAGCAAAAAAAATAAACCACAACAATGAAATTGTCAACAGTTTGTTTCAATCCCAAGAATGATCACTGGGAATGGTGTGTAGTTTTCTCTACAAGTAAAATAGCATCTCCATTCCAACCAAAGAAACACATATGAGTAAACACCTGGCATTATACTGTACCATATATTTAAACATGAAATACCAAAATTAAATTAAACAAAAGAAGGAATTAAAAAAATATACCAAGCAGCATATTTGCAAAAGACAATAAATTCAGAATGAATATGTTAATCAGTAAACAGTGTTATATGCCTTACAAGCTGACTAAGGAAATAAGGTAGGATGTAACATAGGCTCTAGAAAACAATAGTTGGCACATGTACAGTACCTAAATACATGTAGCTTGAGAATGCAGATTTGAACTCTTGTCAAGATGAATTCACACACACCTTTAGTACTTGTACTCAAATATCACCAATCAAACAGAACTTTCACCTTTGTGGATTTGCTTTTCATTCCTTTTGTTCATTTGTTTTCATCACAAATCTATTTCCCCAAAAAATGAAAAAAGATTTTACCAACTCATTTTTGTGAATCAATGTGCTTTTCTGCACTCTATTAAAAACATTCAAGATTTATATATGTGTCTTCACCAATTTAATTTAAATATCAATAAAACAAAATAGGGCATCATTTATTTGCCAATCAATTGCAGGTGCTTACATACACACTCGTTCGAACATGTTTCTTTGAAGTATGCTGGAGGGGCAGTCATTTTCACAAGATAATTCCAATAATAAGGATCAACTGTTAAGTGTGTGTATGTGTGATTTGGATTTTTAATGTAGCTTATTTTTCAATTAACTGTTAATTAGTCACAGTGGCTTCTTGCCTATTTACTCAAGTCTAACCTTTAGCTATTTTTGTGCCGATTGGCCCGGGCTGACCAGAATATGAAAAAGACGCACTTTCTGCGGTACAATGAGGTGTGTGACTGAAATGTGGCAAGTCCTAAGAGAATTTCACACATATTTGACCCGGAAGCTCAGTTCCCTGAGAACCCTGTAATTGTTCTTTACTTTCTTGCCATTTTTTATGATTTCATCATGGAACAACATATACTCGTAGTATGAAATTTCCTCCTCCACAAAGTGGTTTTACTGCTATACAAGGTTAACCAAAAACCATGAATACTTCTGAACTTTTAACAGTATACCTGCATGCTCTTGTAAAGCCCATAGTGCAGAACTAAACAATGTGTCAGGGCTATTCTGTGCGGCTTCATTGGATGTCCTGGGCCTGGATGAGATAGAAAAAGAAAACAAAAATAAATAAATTTTCTTGTTGTATTTGATTAGTGCACATTTATTTTTCCAAATAATATTCAAAGGGACAACAAGGGCAAAACAGTAGCTTTTTTATGTACTTTGCCGTGAATTATTAGGAAAGCAATATTCATTTCGTGCTGTATTGCTGGCTAATGAGTCTGAGCTGAACAAGCCACATTGATGGTTATGCAGTCTGAATATGCAAACTGGTCAGTTAGATGATGTCTGCTACATCTAACCATCAGCTGTTATCCAATTAGGCTTGTAAATTGCTGGAAAAAGCATATAATATTGCTCCCAATAAATCACAGCCTCTGGGACTTGTTAAGTTACAATAAAGTGTTTGCTTCCTTAGACAATTCCAAAACGATAAAAGATAAAACAAATATTTTCAACAATAAGTATTTAAAGGCTGCTTTATATCAAAAACAGATTCAGAAACAATAAAAAATATATTCAGTTTATTGCTTCTACTGCAGAATGGTAAAATCAGAGGTTGAACCAAATGTCACTTTGCTATACAAAAGATGATTCAAGATTAAGCACCAATCTTTCAATGTGGAAAAAGACTAAGATAAAATAATAATCATAATGATTTGTACTTTTAATCATAACCATTAATTAAACAAAACAAACAAAAATGAAACTGTCCTCTGCCTAGTCTATTATAAAAATATACAGTAATTTTCTGCCACAGCACAACAATAATGACCACAAGTACTATGAGAAGGAGGCTTGAAGAAGTGACTTTTACTTGTTTTGTGAACCTAGGATGGTTTCCATTTCTCAACTTTATAATTTCTGAACAATGACAAAGTCAACAGCTTCATCTACCTAAAAAATTATAAGACTGTCATGATCCTTCCAAAATTTAGAAATCTACTGGGACTTAAACCTTTCTGTAAATAAATAGTATCATACCGAGTTTTATTAACTTTTTTTTTGTTTTTGTACATAGCAGGAGTATTAACTGCAATAGGAGATGTATGAGTAGATATGTAATATTTCTTTTTTCTTAAAGTCTTACACTGCATCCAACAGCATAATTTTCTTGCCTAGATTGTTCCAGTCAAAGGTGCCTCTCACAATGTTCAGGTACTGACCAGTTCAAAATAGAATACTTTGTTGTTGTAGGTAACTGATCTTACTTGCTACTATTAAATCAGTATTTTTTTTTAGGAATAATGCACACCTACCAGCTTCCAGACAGTAATGAGTCTAAAATCTATAAATTGTTTAGGCCTAATGCATACCTATCAACTTCCAGACAGTGGCAGTGGTTTTTTTAAAATCACAATTTAGGTTCAGTAGTTCCAGTGAAAGTCATTGTATGTGACCAAGTAAGCAACATTGTACAGGGATCACGCTGGGCTTTAACAGTGTCAAAAATTTGTTTCCTTATTGGCAACAAAATATACTATCTGACATTTGTTTGGGTGACAACATATTTGGCTGTTACAACTTGTATGTACAATCTTGGGTCTGGAGTGAAGAAATTCAATGGAATCAGGAAAGGCAGCTGTAAACTTGGATATAAAATGCACTGGAATCAATCTATTGTTACATAAACAAGTCATTTGTTCATATTGACAAACCATCTTAACAATTCAGTGTTATATCATAATCTGCTTATGCTGACATCTGGCCCGAATACTGTATGCTGTGACACACTCAAATAGATATGTTATTGCACTATAGCTACAATCAATCAACTTCTGAAGGCAGGAACAGGAATGGCTACAACTGACCAAACAACATATTCTTTTTTAAATGTACCAGAAAAAAATAGTTTTGCTGAAACTTCAAAGAAACTGATTACCTTTGAAGCACTAATTGTTCTGTATAAATACAAAGAAAATGAAAAAAAAATTTAAAGAAGATAATGACTGTTTGAATGTGGAGGCGAACCCTCCTGTCTGCTGGGGTGTCCTAGTCACCCCTGTCTCTGACCAGTTTTTGCTACTATTGTAACTCATCAGAGGGAATAATATGGGTTGATTTGTTTGTTCAACTGATCACTTTGTTATGTCAATGTGACGTTTAATAAACCCATTTGTTGCCAGTGTTGCCGGTATAGCTATTTGTAAGATCAAATGACTAGTATTGGCGCGACTTACAGTTGTAGCATCTGGGTTCCAAAATAAACCATTGTCTCATAGACGGGTTTTGGATACACTGAGACATGATTTAAAGAGGGGTATAAATAAAGAAATGACTAGCAAACTCTTATGAATTTTTATTTTGATTACAGAAACTTAGTTCTGCAAAGTTAATTTCTGTAATGCAAAACCTGATAGTGCCATGCTGCTGTATTAGACAAAGAGCACTTCAGTTTATGATGAGATCAATCATCTTTTCTTTTAAAAGATTTTTCTGCAGTCACTACAACATATTCTGATACCAAAATGTGTGATCTTGACATGTCATGCTAAAGACTGGCAATGTTTAAATTTGGTATCATAGTACACACATTGGTAATTCATTTTGCTGCGTACAGTTGCATAGCAGAGCGATTGCATCATAATTTGTGATGCAATCCAAAGCTGGGGCAGCATTTTGAGAGTAGTGATTTCCTCAGATGAGTGGAATATTCCAGCATAATGACTATGGGGCCAAAACATCTTAGTTCACATGGGAAAATAATAATAAATCAAGTTAAAAATGCCTGTACTACCATTTTGCCCAGCAACAACGAGGTATATAAACCTCACACTGACATAACAAAGTGATCAGTTGAACAAACCAATCAACCCAATTTATTCCCTCTGAAATGTTCAGGACATAGGGTGACAAGGACACCCCAGCAGACAGGAGGGTTTGTTTCCTCATCCAAACAGTCATTATCTTCCCTAAGTTTATATTCTACTGAAAGTGAAGGTGACCCTCTGCGGGAACCCAGTCTACAAGATCCCACAACCAGTCACAGCCCAATGAGTCTATACGAGAGTGCATCGGTACTTTTGTCCAGTTCTTCTACACATACAGTTGTCAGGAGAAATGAGACTTCAAACAAAAAGAGAAAACTGGAAGAACCAGTTACAGAACACCCAGAACTTAAGTGTTCGCAACTACCATCCAAATCAATTTTGCTTTATACAAATGTGAGAAAACTTCTTTCCAAATATGTGAAATTAAAAAAAGGTGTCTACTTTCAAGAGCATGGCCTAAAAAGGAAAATTGCTCGAGGACTAGAAATTAATCTATGCCAGAGATTCACTAATTCTCCTGATTTCATCAGTGCTTGGAACACCATCCTCCAAGAAGCCTCAAAACTAAGAGGGCAGTGTACCACACGCAATGTCATCTAATTACTCACCTGCACGAAATATCTCTAGGTGACACTAAAAAAGAATTTCAAGTGAGAATAAAAGAGCACTTGAGGGATATCCATAATCTTAGAGATTCCCTGGTGTCTAAGCATTTAATTTTTCTGACCATAACATAGCTTGTGTTAAATATCAGATAATAGAAATTACTAAATCTGATCCAGAGCTCTCCAGCAGTATTTTTAGGAAAGATAGAGAACTTTATTGGACATACCAATTACATACCAGGCAACATCTTGGTCAAAATGGGAGTACAGGCATTTTTAACCAAAAATCTCAATCAGAACTATATACTGTCAACAGTCCAACATTGTCATGGGTAAATACAATTTAGATGTTGCATGTTCATCATCCCATCCTAAACATAACTTAACAAAATTAACAGCATTTGGATTTCATACAATTTCATCAGACAACACAGTCACTGAACCTGATGTTATACCTGACAGTTCAACATCATCTACTTATAGTGCTTTTAAGTCCAACACCACATCATGATGAACAGGCAACAAGGTCCCGAAAATTTCTTGACAGTTGGAATCTTGGGTGTCTGTGGCTGAGATACGACACAAAACTGAAGCAGATATTCTGTGATGTGTGCATCAAATCACAAGTCGTCAATTCATTTACAATGTTAAATTCTGAAGAAGTGTCAACAAACATGAATCCAGGCAGGGTAAGTAAATAAGTTAAATCCGTTAATTTTGCTCATTGATACATTAGTTTTGCCATCAATCCTGTGTTATAACTCTAGGGTCTTAAACTATGTAACAAGAAAGAGTAAACTGTTGACAAAATATTGAAGTTGGCAATTTTTTGGTGACAGCTTTTTTAAAGATACACCCACATTGTACAAATGAAAATATGTTAGTTATAAATCCTGTAGACAATGACATGAAATTCAAATTTAAATGAAAGGAAATAACACACCCACTTTCTTTACAAAATTTGATACATTTCTAATAAAACTAGCTGGTAGACTTTGCAGTTTCATATAGTGTATCAGTACCATACAGACAAAAGAAAACACACACACACACACACACAGATATTCAATAATATGACTTCATAGAACATAGATGCCTCATGACTGTACCAGAAATAACCTAAACAAATCTTCAAAAAGGCACTACCAATGTATCGACAGACAAGATTAACACCATCCTACAACTTTTGCTGTGATGCATTAAAATACTTAACATTTCTGTCTATAAAATACATTATCAGACAAAATCAGAACTCAGTTAACATCCACACGTCCACTTTCCATTATTTATAATTTAGTTATGAATTACTCCTAAATTACAGCTTGTGTCTGTCAGTGTACTTTACCCAAGCAAATTAGAGTTGGTCCAATATCATGAGGTTACAGTCCTAGCTCTGTGACCTCCAACTCCTGGTCCTGCAGCTTAGTTTGAAAAAAACTGGACCTGCAGCTCAGTGTAAAAAAGACAAAACGTTCATCAATTTTCTATATACTAGACTCTTTTATGGGGATACATTCTTTATGGATTTTTTTTCAATTCTTTACAATATATTCAAGATCTAACACTGCTGTAGTAACCAATACCTTGTTGTTCTAGACTCAGCTGAGATTCAGAGTTTTTTAAAAATACAATCCACATTTTATTAAACTGCAGTGTCAGCTGAGGTTATTGCTGTTGCAATGTAACTGAATAAAATAAACATCATATGCATGCTAGGTTGTCAAAGTGATATTGATGTTTACATATACAGTAAAAACTGTTATGAGCAACCTCTGCTGTGAGCGACCACCTGTCATTTCTGACCACAATCGTAATGCACGGATTGATTATATAAATGCTCTGTTGTGAGTGATCACCTGCTGAACGTGACCAGTGACTGCAATGTCTTGGCAAAATATGCATTTCAACACTGTTATGAACAACCGCATTGCAAAGACGAGGATATAATCCACCGACTTTCTTAAATCTCTTTAACAACAACCACTCATACTATTCTAAAAAAAAGAATATTGGCTGGCTACTGATATCTAAAATTTTGTAGGGAGGATTATAGAGTTTTATAGTCTTGGTTGTAAACCAGATTAAAGTACATGTAGATTATTCCCTAGTATGGTTCCCTGCTTCGTATGCTCCTTGCATTGTTCTCCGCTATTCATATAGGTGAGAGCTACGCAGGGAACATGCGAAGCAGGGAACCAGACTAATTATTCCAGCACTTAGCCTGCTTCCTGGCCATATCATAGATCATGATTAGAACCCAGCATCCATATGAATGACCATATTGCGAGAACATAGACACCACTGACCTATATGTAATCAATTATTACAATGACTGCTTACTTTTACAATTATTCTGATCAAAAACAAACATAAAAAGAATAATAACAATAATTTTTTAAAAAAAGGATTGTGGCTACTGGTGATAGATGTCAGTCTATAAACCAGGATAATGTACTTGTCACGAACTGCCACTGTAGTACCGAAATTGACATAGTGGTCACATATATTGCTCGTCTTTAATCTGTATTGCTTGTGAGTGAATAAGGTCACTGTCTATTAAATCAACAAGAGAGAATCGTTTGTGGGATTAGATTGATAGTGTTCAAGATTTGTGATGTTTGTTGTTTTCCCCTGATGTTAAGTGATTACATCCCAATCAAAGCTGTCGTCTATTCAAGTTGGTGCAACCGGGTTACACACTTTGTTTATTGGCGAGTTAATTCCTGTATGTCTCCTTTGAAAGAAGGCGTTCACTTTTGTCTCTGAGTAAATGGTTCTGTTTCTCGATGAGATAATTGTTTCTTTTTATTTCAGTAATTGCTAGATATGCAATGCACATGATTAGATTTTTTATATTTTCCCAAAGCCCGGTCAAAACTGTCTTTATGTTCAGTATTACAAATGAGCACTAATAATGTTAACACCCAGAACCTTAATAACAATGGACGAACCTCCAACTAAAAAAGAGACAAATTTTAAGGCTGGAGAAAATAATTATTGTAACTGAAAGCAGTGAAAAAGGGCAGACCACTCACAGAAAAGTGGTTTAAACGTCAGTAAAACAAATTTAGGTTGTTATAAAAGAAAAGGAGTAAATCAGAAATGATTTCATATGCTAATACATCTGATCTTCAAATGTAATTGTGATT
This sequence comes from Megalonaias nervosa, assembly GCA_016617855.1. Lineage (NCBI taxonomy): Eukaryota > Metazoa > Mollusca > Bivalvia > Unionida > Unionidae > Megalonaias > Megalonaias nervosa. The sequence continues at coordinate 48,562 of JAECUM010001128.1, forward strand.
TCATGTTGAATGATAGAAGTATATCTTTATTGCTATATAATTTTGTTTTTAGATGAATGCATACAATACTTTAACAAGAACTGTTGATAAAGAACAGAATATATGTAAAGTGATCGTGGTTATTTTTCTTTAAATTGTTCTGAAACTGGACCTTGGAAACAGGTCTTTTTGTACAAACCTGCTATGAGAGACCACCTGTCTTGAGAGACCATTTTTTGTTGGCAGAAGGGAAGGTCTCTCATAACACGTTTTACTGTAATATGAAAAACATCAAAACAGAGAGCTAAAGACAATAAAAAAGATGGAAGTGGCTACACATAAGGTGGCCATGTACCTACTAAAGCAAAAACTATCTGCATAGCAAATTATAAATGCAAAGTGTATCTAAAATATTGCAAATGATCTGGAATCTATGAGATTCTGACTAGATGCCATTTGTCAAGATGGTACATTTAGATATCTCTAAATATCAGTCTCAGTCTTATCATACCATCTACATAGACAAAACAGCAGACATCAGTCCAGGAAAAAAGGAAAAAAACTAGCTCACTCTACAATTTGCTTACATCAAGCAGATATGTTCTGACTGCATCCCTTTAGAAGTTGCTGATATCAATGAAATTATGTCATAATGTTATACAAAGTCAAAAAGACATGGGCTAAGATACAACAAAACTGTTATTACAGCATTCTTCTTGGTCTTGATCTTAAAACTGTGAAGTGGCATTCCTCATCTTTACCCTTATCAACATTTACTATAATGTTTTCACTTTACTTCATTGGTTTTCCCAGTTCCTGGTTTGGATATCCAGTACTAAAGCAGACTAGATAACAGAGGCTACCTATATAGATGTATGTTTACTCAATGATGCTAGGTCATAGCTATGTAAAACAGTTCATGACCAGGCATTTGGAATAAACTCTGGGGGCGGAAATAAAGACAGAGTGGAGATATTTGCTCAGCTAGTATGTAGTATATATGTCATACTTAAAATGATGCATGTAGTAATTGAGGTACAGGGCGACCATACAGATAGTCTTTTCAGATGCAGAATATGACTGTTACATGAATAATAGTTCTTCCCTGTAGATGTACAAAGTAGCGTTGCAAATAGTCTCAGTCGGAACTTGTTTTCAGTTCAAATTTTCAAGGATCTCTTAAGCTCAAAAAGCTGCAGGCCAGTGTGAGTTCACATAATAATAAATGCTAAAGTTACTAAAATAAATATTTAAGTTACCACCAAGAAAACTAATTGGTCGAATATCTCGTAATGGCTTGAGCATCTCAATTCAACTATTACAGAAAACAAATTACATATTTCAATTCGTTATGTAGGTGGCCCATTAAGAAAATAAAATCAATTTTACTATATCTGTTATACTTTTTTTTTTGCATAATTAGTGCCAGGAAATCCCTGCATTACTTTTTTAAACCGAATTTAGCAACCTCTCCCTCTTTTCGAGTAATGCATTAAAATGTACTTGGTCATAAGACTTTTTCATTAAGAAAAGCATTTCGAAAAGGATAATAACATTCTAAAATAATTCTTGTATATACAATGTTTCCTAAATTATACCATAGTGGAAATTCCCAACGTCACCGTCATAGAAATAAGACACTTTTTGATTTGGCATATCAGAAACTTGACAAAGAAACTAAAACACTTTAAATAGACTCTTCAACAGAGAGCACTCCTTGAGTTATTTCCCTTATACCAATGGGCTTATCATCAAATCACGCCTTTAGTACGACGAAATATTGCAGTAAACAAACAAAACAAAAGCTATTGTACGGAGCCCCAGAGAGGACAAGAGGTAACAAAATGCTAACTTGAGGGAACAATTTATTAATTTGAGGGAACGAATAATAACTTGAGGGAACAAAATAATAACTTGTGCGAACGAATGAGCAATTTGAGGGAACGAAATGTTAATTTGAGGGAACGAATTATTATTTTGAGGAAACGAAATATTAATTTGAGGGAACGAAATAATAGTTTTTACCTCATGTCCTCTCTGGGGCTCCGTACTATTGCCTTCTGAGTTTTTTTTTTTTCTTTTACCCCTGTAATCATATTTAGAAGAAAATATGATTGAAAAAGCAATCCGTGTAATCCAACCTAAAATTTAATGAACAGCAATCTTTTGTTTATAGAATTTGATAAATGTTTCCAAAACAAATGTGTGTGTGTGTGTGTGTGTGTGTGTGTGTGTGTGTGTGTGTGTGTCAGAATTTATGAAGTTTTTATCATGTCCAACAATCTTTTGTTTTATAAAATATTATTTTTTAAAAATGCATGTTTAAACTTTAATTAAATATGCAAATATTTTTGTTATAATCAAGATTTTCCAATTTTCCTCATCTTTTGCTTCCATATTCTGTTACAGTTTCAGCACCGCAAAACCATTTATAAATAATTTTTAAAAAATGTATGATTGTTGGGAGGGGCATACTTTTGTAGACGCGTGGCATGCATCGTTATAACAGAAGTAGTCGACCATTATGTGACCATAGACACATGTTTTCTATTGGGAACTGTGTCAGTTAACTGCTGCCCTTTAAAAGAATTAGATAATAACAGGGTGCGCAACCACTGCCATATTTCTGGCAAGTACAGCGGTGCAACCTCAAGCTGCGCATCTACCCAGAAAAGATAAATGTGCCCGTTGTGTTTCTTAACTTTCTCGGCTACGACGGTCAACTTGTCATGGAAGCTATCTGGAAAAATAAGCGCCATTCCGAACATGGAGAAGTAGATGACCTTTTAAAAATAGGGCAGCTACTATTGACAGTCTCCAGTTTATGAATAGCAGTCTGTTACCTAAGACTTCATTCCGTACCACAGCAAGGCATACGACGATTTGCACTCACGCTAATCTTCCTAATGCAAAGGTGTTTACCTATAGGAATACAGGAACAGTTGAGAGCCATTCGAAGAGACACAACTTCCGCTGATTGAGGCCTTTAATAGCCAACCCGTGCCGATATAATTGAAAAAGACTATCGGCATGCGCTGTGCGTATGGAAGATATTTGGCTGCCAGAACACTGGAAGCTAGCATGACTTCTACCTCTTTTCCTAGCGGACGTGTTCTAGGCATTTCGTGACACTTCGCTAAAGAACTACTGTCTCGACCTGGCTTATTACCACAGTGCACCTAGAATAAGCTGAGATCAACACGCACCTATTTAATGAGAAGGGCATCAATGGCGGCATTTCGATTGTGCGCCAGTGTCATGCGATAGCGAAGAATCCAATCTGTCCAGACTATGACAGCGAAAAGCCAAACACCAGGATGACCTACGTCGGGAACAACATCATCTTTAGATAGGCAATGATGCGGAGTCTACTAATCAAATGGATTAACCCTCCCGCCATCGAATAAGTTCCGATAGAAGCACCCAAGTGCTGCATCATTGAAGTCGACATCAAACATCCTGAGAAGCTTCATGACACGCACAGCGATTATCCGCTAACTCATTAAATCACACACGTTTCAGGGGATTGATTGACTGCTGTTGTCTACGAAGATATAGCCGAAGATGCTTACCTCTGTGGCACCTGTGACCATCCTGAAAATCATCAGCTCCACAGTACGCAGATAAAAAGGTCTAAGCCGTCTAAGGAAGAGTGCTGGTGAACACCTATTTCCGGCTTTGTAGGCATCCGCCTTAAGATGTACCCCATTCAAATGGCTGATAGTGAAGAGAAGCGCAAGTCCAAAGGCATCTCGAGGATAGTCATATGGGCCGAACTTTGACACCACCTCTGCCTCTAGTGCCTATAAGAGAAAATTTAGTTTTGACATTCCGTGACCGCCATTAGCAGCGACAACCACTAAACGGCATTGTATCGCATAAACAAGACAAGTGGATCGCGCCGGACTGTATTACGACGAGGGCATATAGCCACTGCGACACCGAACAAGAGCAGTACGCTTGGACGCAGGAGTACTCCAATGAGCTCTTCGGCCTCGGCCATGGATAAGAACGTCCTTAGTTGGTCGTTGCTGAGTACCTTTTGGCACAATCTGTATTTCCTTGTGAACGAAGTTTCTCCTTTGAGATTCACTACCCACAAGAGTGTATATAAATGGCTGTCCTGGTATGTCAAACTTGTCAGCCAGGGTGGACACATTTAGTGACAACGCAGTATCGGTGACACGGCTATGACCACCGACCAGCTCTTACAGCATAAAGGTATCGCACCAGGGTATTTGATGTCAGTGGGTACTCTTCACGAATGGGATCAATATTTTTTTCAGCCTAGATTCGTGCTACCTCACAGTTTATTGCAGCCACAATGGCAGAAAGCCACCAAATCCAGTCAGTGATACGCTTTGCAGTTTCGCTTTCGTAAAGCAACATCTCCTGAGCATACCGGTGTGAAAGGAGTCGTCAGGCCAGTGTACAATGGAACATCCTTGCAATGCCCGGCACACGGTGGACGCTGACATCGCTCCTCCTTAAACGCATGCCGTGCTTAGCCAAGATTTAGGGCACTGCGTCCATATACTTGCGGCGAGGGGCAACCGGCAGAAGATTGAGCCACTTTTAGCGGCCCCGCATGTACATACTAGCCAGAGCGTCTTAAACTTTGGAACCCTCCTTGATAATCAAGGACTCAGCCTCCTAGTAACAGCTGCCAACATCAACCACGGTCAGCACATACACTTCTACGTATATCGTACAACCTTGTCGTGCAGCAAAAACAAGATATCGGCCTCTGTATTATCTTTATCCCATGTTACATGCAATATGCTATCATTGATTATTTTCCATTTTCATTTCCATTGTATTTGGTATTTTTACTATTGGTAGGAGCAGACTGTACAGATTTGGTTGATGCCATTTGAATTTATTACATGTACATGTATTTAATATAGTATAGAGTGGCTATCAAACTGCTGGAAAGAATACACGCCAAGTCACTATTTGGATTAACTCCCTTAGTCCACGCAAATCGTTTATCGACAGCAAGTAAGTAAACGTTCTGGTGAGTTGGAAGGTTTAATGTTTCTGGTTTGTTTGGGTTTTTTTAAAAAAAAAATATTATTTTGTTTTTGTGCTCCGATTTGGTATAAAAGCTATTATTTACGCGGTTGTTCACATGCTTGTCTTTATTCCTTGCTGTTATTGTCTCGTACACTTCGAGGTATCATTCTTTGCTTTTACATGTATTCCGGGGAAAAACGTTCTTTATTATTATCAGAACATACATTTTTGTAAATCTGTTTATTTATTTTTTAATGCTTTAGAAATATTTCTCAGTAACATAGATTTAAATAAAGTAATCTAAGTAACATTATTAAATTGTCATGAATAAGGGGAAGTCTTACAAGACGCGATGTTATGACTTTCCTTACGAAAAAAAATCCGCATTCTTTTTTTACAGGATGCACCTTTTCAAACTAAAGAGGATACAAGTATTCGTGTCAAATGAGGCTGTGGATGTTTCCTCACTTCATATAGTGGTAAGTCTAGAGCTGCAATGGCATGTAACAATAATTTTAAATATAAATTAAACTATCTAAAATCGATACAAATGGGAATATATATATATATATATATATATATATATATATATATATATATATATATATATATATATATATATGAACTTGATGAATAAATAGAGATAGAGTTTAATTTTTTTAATTATGTATTATGTATAATGTATTATTTATAATATATTTTTGCTTCATAAGATATTGAAAATTGTACACTTTATTTCAAATTTAACATTTTTTAAATTTTTTTGTTCAGTTTATCTGTCAGTAGTTGATTAGTATATGCAAAGTGTGTTGTCTTCTTTAAGCTATGTTAATATAAAGAGTGAAATTTGAATTATGTCCCCTTCTTCACGTATGGAGTCATAAGCAGGACTCGCGGTACTAATTCACTTCCCATAGTAAACCTATGCAAAGACCATGATATTAAAAATTCAATAACTTAAAATTTTTGAGTGCTCATGATCAAACCTATATTTATTAGTATAGATGAAACCTGGAAGTCAGCTTCTGTGTAGAGGAAAAGATATGAGCCGCGGCATTTTCTGCACCTGCATGCGTTTGAAACATGTGCTTTCAATCCCGCACCAAAGAGTCAGGTGTTAATTTTAGTAATGACTGTTCCAAACTCAAGACTGTTAAAGGACTGAAATTCCATCAATAAAACAATGTCTGTATTTTTTTCACTTGCAAGTAGTATAAGCTCTCAAAAGATTCTTTTTCCTAAAACATAACTTACATTACTAACCAATCTTGGCCACCCAAACCCATATATACTGTATTTCCCATTTCCAGGCTGGTTCCCATTTTTCCATACAAGTAGTACCGTGTGTCCAGCAGAATGCATGCTCTCGTCTCGCAACGTTCCAAGAGGAGTTTTATACCCTATGGAGAACATTTGTTAACAAAAAATTTCAAATGCGGATATTTTTTGACGTGCCAAAGAGGAATATTCTGATGCTTTCTTTAATTAGGTTATCATAAAAATTATAAACAAACGTAATCAAATGTATGTTTGTTTTCTTATTATTTTTTGTCTTAATTTTAGTGTGATAAATCAAATAATAAAAAAGAAACTATCCTATTCTCCAGAATATTATCAAGATTTTAAAGGTAGATTTAAAATGAATACTCATTGCATTAAAAACGGTCTGGATACGAAGCCTTGTTTTGAATCCAGTTAATAGGAAGATGGAAAATATATTGTTTCAAGCAAGTCCAAAAGTATCTGATATATTTGCTTTTGGAACTGAATTTATTAAAAACATTTCCGGAAGCTTATATACTAGTGTTTGGAATGATGTGATATTTACTTAATTAAAAATACTAAAACAATATAAACCAGATATGATATATTCCATGTATGTTTTGAGCTAGTGATTTAATGGTAATGTTGAGGTCGGAGGTCACAGTAGTTTTCATAAACAGCTGTACAATTGTGGAGTAAATGCAACTGGCGACTCACATGCGTCAACAAATGTTTTGATTTTTTTTGTTTTCAACAATTTATTTATGTAGAATAAATGTTATGCAATATGAAGGTATTATAAATGCTATCCAAGAGTAATCAGCAATTCCCACAATACATTTTCATCTGTCATAGTCAATGAACTAAGCGTGCAAGTGAACAGAGCCTACAAACTCACTTTTAAACTGCAAGCAGTCTAAAACGCAACCAGTCCAGGCTAAAAAAGGCAACCAGTCTAAAATGTAAGCTGTCTAAAATGCAAACCAGTCTCATACCTTGCATGTTTTACTAATGCAATGTCATGGTCAACTGGAATTTCAAAAATATTTTCTTCTGCTTATCTAATTTGATTATCTGATGCCATCTAAATCAACTTTTTGTATTTCTTGACTGTCATTTATTGACTCATGGTCCATGCATAAAGGTTGTTATCTCCTCGATCCATACTGAATGACTTTAATTTGACTAGCATTTGAATCTGAATCTCTATTCAGGTAGTATATGTGAATTGATTTAATGCTACAGTGTGGTATTATTGTAGTTTCAGGTCTTATTTCATTCTAAATCATCTGGACCTGTCAGTCATTTTTCTGTTAAAAGTTATGTTCTATAGCTGATAACTTTAATACTGCATCATGTGCTAATCCGGATGTGCTATAATATAGCGCAGACTTGTAATACAGACATACTTAAATTCCTTTAAAACAAAATAGCAACAATGTATCTTTATGTTAATAGTAGGCATGTCGATCTACATTTCTTAAAGGTTGAAATGTTCTTTGACATTTTACATATTAGTAATCGACGTTTGATTTGTTTAAGTGATCACGTGGTGGGTAAAACGTTTCTACTGATGCTATAACAATTTCGTTAAACCGTATTTGTAAACTGTTTCAGTGTTTCTATCAATTTTTCAGCACTTATTTTTTGGCAGCTGTTCTATAAACTGGCTGAAGAATCTAACACTATCCATATATCCGACCGTCCTTTCAACTATAATTTCTTTTCCCGTTTTCATCAACTTATCCACTAAGCAACCTCTCTAATGATATTCATTTCTCGTTGTTTTTATGTGTTTCTTTTTACCTCTTCGTCTGGATTAAATTACCTAATGCGCTGATAAACAAATCGCTGTCATAACCGGAAAATGGTTATTAATAATAAACAAAGGTATGTGTTTTGAATATTTAAAATTCAAATTGCATTTTGCACGTGCTAAACCTCCAGATTAACATTTTAAGTGATCGTGGTCACTAACACAATGAACGCTACTTCCGTGTCAGTCACTTCTTCATCTCTTACTTTCTTTTCAGTTATGTTTCCTCACAGATATAGCATCATTTTTGCGAGAGTCTTCATTCTTCGGACAATAGTTTTACAATTTTACCCAAGCATAGCAAAATACTTGAACACAAGCGGCTCCTCTATAAACAGTAGGTTTCGATATCTTGCGTGTAGATTTGAGGTACACACAGAACCCGGATGGAATGTGTTGTATCTGACTGTTGATACAGAATTGCGCCTGTGTCGTCACCTTCGGAAACGATGTCTCCCTAACAGAGATCAGCACATGTGCAGAGCATGATTGTACTGTATATTCTATCTTGTATTCTCTATGTTGACCTCAGTACATGAGCTTCTACTGAGCGTGGGATGTCCATGTGCAATCTTAACCATTCAAACCTATCAAACAACCATTTTGTACTTTCTCTTATTCTTATTCCAAATTTGGTATGGCAAAAGCTGAATAAACGTTTAATGACATTAATAATTTCACCCTCTTTTCAATATATTAAGAGATCTCGTATTGTACAAATGTCTGTGCTCGACTCGCTCTTCCTCTTGGGTGGGTCGTTTCCTAGGTCTAATTTGTAACTTTATGTGTACTTTGACAGATCCACACTTTCATACCAATGATCTTGTGCTTTATTTTCGTTGAATCGTACTAAAATTGGGTGTTACTTTCGTAATCTATACTCATCCAAATTTTTCTTAAACGAATCTTATTGATAATTCTCTCAACATGGTTCTTATTCGTACTTCTTAATTCTTTTGTAGCTGTAAACGTATTAAATTCTTTTCTAGTTGTAAACGTGTTAAAGCGTTGTTAATATGTCTATAACTTACTTTGTAATGTATTCCCCTGGTATCCATGCCTTAATTTTTTATGAATTTAAATTTTATATATATATATATATATATATATATATATATATATATATATATATATATATATTGAAATATTTAACCTTTGTCCCTTATCATAAATTTTAGCTCTGATCGTTAAAGGTTGTAATGGTGCAAATTTGTTTAGATATTTTCGCAGTACATTCTGTCGTGGTCAGCCTGACACATGAATATTAGATAACTTTGTAATATTTAACCACATTCTGTCGTGGTCAGCCTGACACATGAATATTAGATAACTTTGTAATATTTAACCGTCATAAATTTTAGCTGAAGCCCATCTACACTCAACGGTGTCTGTCATCCATGCTGGCAGCCATCTCAGGACTTTGGGTGCTCTATCAGTGAATCGGGAGGGTTGTAACTTTGGTTTCTTATGTCAAATGTCGTTGAATCACTTCAATTACATGGCTGAATTTAACTTTACTGGGTCGAAACGAAAAGGCATGTACTCCAGAAGTAATTTAACCTGTAGGCACAGTGAGAGATTTAAGATGCAACAGAATTTCACAGGCCCCGTAATACGAAGTAATGTTAACTCATATGCTTGGCACCGATTTGATGTAATACTCCCTCGATCCAGAACAATCAATTGAATCCACGGTTATACTTGAACTAAATTAATCGGCTACAGAATGCAGGTGCGCTCATTTTATATTGATGACAAAAATGCTTCCGCATACTTCTCGTATAAAATTCTGCGCAATACGTTTGCACCACTGACCTTACTTACCAACTCGGAAAATTATGTGTACTTGCAAGCAACAAGGCTTGCTCCAAACAGAGAATACCATTTAAATATGACAGTAGTAAAATCATGTTTTATTATTTTTAAAACGTCAATTGCGGCAATTATTTTGGTATGATTTCAGATCCATCTGAACAATTATATAGTTCTTTCTAATGGTTTACAAAGAAAAAAAGTTATCTCACAAAAATAAGCATGTAATGTCTTTCGTTACATTGGGATCTATAATACCAGCGTGCAATCTTTCAACTGTTACAGACAAGATTTAACAGTAAAATATGCGTTGTGTGAAAGCCTTGTCGCGGCCCGAAGCAATTAATCTGCCACGCACAAGTGACACGAATTAAATTTCTTGCCAGCTTTTCTGGCGAAGAGCGAAATCCCAAAAGCGAATACAAAGTATTTACTTAATCGAAATATCCCAGCAGCTGAAACTATATTTACTTGCAATTCTGTCTTTCATCATAACAGGCAAATATTATTTTCAAGGAAAACAAAATAGTAGCGTAACAACTGGCCAAGTAACCCCCGTGTAGCAAATGTGTGTGTGAGAGTGGTGAGGAAAAATGACTATCAGACAACTTAATTTTATTTGGAAAGGGTACCATAATTAAGTTTGCGGTGTGCAGGGGCGAATTTCTTCCTAGGCTATGAAAACGACCGTTTTATTATTATTATTACCGAAACAAATGCATTTTCTAATGTGAATTAACTATCCTAATAAGGCACAGGCATTAACATTCCTTTCGCACTGACTTTGCCAAAACTACGAATATGTTGGTGAACATTAAAAATAACCTTTTAAAGAAATAAAATCAAAATCGGTTTCCGAAAATGTGCATTTTCTTCAACAATTTTCGCATTTGATTTCTGCATCAGTCGCGGAAATAAAATTCTGTATGATCATGCATGTATTTTGTTAGATGACGAATCAAATATAGCAACAAAAAAAAAAAAAAAGGATAGAAAACGTCTTACGAGATTTAAAGTGACGCCACTGAGTTCAAATACAGGATAAAAATTCGTCCAACTAAATTTGAAAGTGCGCAGAAAAACCCACAGGGGGAAAATGTTGTGACGAAGTTCGAGTTAGGGCGGAAGTGATGCCTGGGGATGCACATCAATCATTGAGTTGATTGACAAGTGCGAAATAAACACCAGTAACAACTTCGTACACCCGGAAAACCTGAGATATAACGTCATCGCAGATACAGCTCAGAAGAGAAATAATTTGCCCGCCCCACCACAGGAGTTAAAAACACCAAGAACGACTGCGGATTCTTTACTACACACTAGATACAGCTTCACAAAACCGCCAGTACGATGGCTCTCGGTGTCGCTTTTATTTCAGCTCTTTTATGTATTTCATTTCAAATTATACTGGGACAAGGTCCTTTAGTTCTACCAGTGCCCGGCCCTGGTGTACCAGATGGCGTGTCTCCGTTTGGACCACCTGGAGGAAGTAAGTATTTGTGAAGATCGCTTTATCAAAATGTTAACTTCAAATTGTATTTTTTTTTTTTTTACTATAGTCTCCAGTACGCTTCGTTCACTTGGCGAGAATGGTCATATAATTCTTTCATCCACCATAGTACGCATTTACCTTTAATTATTTTGTAACTACCGTGAGGCTATTGTAAAAAGATAAACTTTGATGCATAAATTTTCCTCAAGATTGTTTATTAATTGCTATAAGGACATGGGCTGATCTAACGACTTCAATACAAACTTCCTATATTCCAAGTTGATATATTATCAGTTCACTGAACCCAATGAGGAAAGAATGCTCATTCACTCTGAAAAAAAGGCATTTATAAACAAGTTTAGTCTCATAGGACAAACCAATTACCTACATTCTGCGCACATGATACAGTAAGAAAAAAAAACAACAAAAAACAAGTAAACAAAAAACAGCTTCATAAGAGAGAGAGAGAGAGAGAGAGAGAGAGAGAGAGAGAGAGAGAGAGAGAGAGATGATCATTTAACTAAAGATTTATTTATTTGAAATATGGTAAATACTTCACCATTATATAACTATTGACCTCGTGTTAAACGAACAAAATAATGCTCAAAGAGACGAATGCGGACGTTAGAAACTTATCCGAAAAAAGAATGGCAAAGTGTGTAAAGTTCATTTTGTCGCTAAAATATTTCTTCTTCTTGTATCGTTTTGTTGTGGTAATATTACAAGATATAAAGAAGTACTCATTGAAAACGATATTTATCACAAGCGAAAGCGTATGTATATTCTAGATGACGGGGTGGGGTGGATGTGCGGAGGGGGGAGAGATTTGATTTAACAACATGTAGTAAAGTTTCTGAGTCTGATACCAAATAATTCTTACTAACTCGGTATAAAAAGCATCTTTGCTGTTCGAGTTTAGCATATTGCTACTACATTATTAAACATGTAACAATTCGCGTGTTGAGTTGGATGAGCATTTTTTGGGGTCCATTTTGTGCATTAAGTACAACTTCATATAGGGTTCTTCGGTGATGGTAACGAAAGTTGTATCGAAAATTTATTGATATGCGGTCAACACATTTTTAAATAATAAAATGTCGCACTTTTAAAAAAAGCTAATTTTGTATACATCAGTCTAGTACCGATAAACAAATACATTTAAGGGCTCCAAAGCATCGGACTTGGAGCTCACAAAAGCTTATGAATTTCTGCCAGTATTATCCGTTGTCTGTAGCGATATTACGTTTGATATATGGACGCGCTTCTCGCGTTTTGTTCCGGTTAAAAATTCTGGTGAACCAAATGGTACTAGATAACGGCGTCTAAATGTACTTAGGGTGACAAGTTCATTACCATTTCTTTTATTAGTTATTTATACATCATAGAAACATATACTGGTTAACTAAACATTTATTTTTGTTGTTGTTGCTGCTATTTCTGGTGGCTAATAACAAGAAAGAACCGCTTTTGAATTTTCTTTGTTGTGGGATCAAATCTGTTATCGCCTGATACTGATAAAATTATCACTGGTTTCTAAATATAAATGAACTGTGACGTGTATTTTTGTTTTCTAGCACCCCCCTTGGTGTTGGACCGGTTCGCGTACGGGACCTGCTACTTTAACAATACATTTTCTACCATCCGTGGCAGAGTAGACATCCGCCAGGACAACCAGATTGTGAGTCTAGGTTTGCAATATATATATATATATATATATATATATATATATATATATATATATATATATATATATATATATATATACAACATGTTTTTAAACTTTACATTTATTTCTTCTCGTTAATAACAGGAACATGTATTCACAGTTAAAAATTATTTAATTATCCACGCAGTGGAACCTATTCTTGGTAAAAGGTTTAGCATATTCAGTTTTGCCTGCGAAAATATCAAACGGAAATGAAATGACAATCTTTTGTGCGAATCCTCAATAAATGTTAAAAGTTTGCATCTAAGGAAAAATAGAAAATGTATAGGAATAGAGTGAACAAAATTGTAGTCGAGAGAGAAACTTTAACGTTTGCTGTCATAACGCACCGGTAACAATGTCAATGCACTAGCAACGATATTGCTAAGTAGTGGCAACGATTAAAAAAAAAAAAAGAAGTTGGAAGGAATCGTGGAGTGGGTTCGTGGTCGATTTTTTTACGGCAATACAATAATTCTGCTGGCAATAATTATATGGAATTTTTTAAAGAATAAACTTACAACTCTTCATTTTTGTGATATTGGATTCCTGAAAAATTGGCTTTAGAACTGATCGCCGTTTGACAACCAAGAAGTTAAATCTGCCGTGTCAACAAAGATTTAATTTTTGTAAATTATTTGAGACCTATGGAGAATTACAATACTTGTCATGAAAGAGCGCATGAATCAACACAATCCTAGCAGTTTTAGAGGATAGATAACTCGTGTTCATTTTTTTTTGGCCCAGACTTTCATCACAACGCATCGCATTGTATAACAAACGGTTTTGGTAAACGGCAGATCAAACAATGCTTCCATTATGTATAAAATATAAATTGTTATTTTGTCGTATCGGTGCATATAAAAACTTCTGCCGGTTTGTTTACATCGTTGTCAGTGCGTTTCGATTGACTAGTGTGACTACGACGATACAAACTGTACTCAGACTTGTTAAAATGTATTTACTTTATTTTCATTGAATTTCTGCATCTCCTTTTTGTCAGATTCGTTTTAATCGTGCAGTGAAATAAACCCTGTTGTTAACATTTCCAAAAGGACGATACAATCCCTAGAATGCAAACCCATTAAATGGTTAGAACGAGTCTCTTTAACCTCCAATCTACTGACACATCTGGTTCAGTGCATTCGGGGAGCATTACCAAGGTACAAACACCAAAATAAAATAAAAAATTAAAGAAAATGAAAAAAAAAAAAAAAAAAAAAAAAAAAAAAACTAAAAACAACCATTTAAAAACATCAAGTGATGGATAAAGAAGGAAATTCATCTTCTAAACTGTGACTAACGTTGGAATTTTTTTACGACACGGATTGCGGTTGTAGGGTTTAACGCCTTTTTTCAGCACAAGATAGGCCATACATGGCGGCCAGTATAAATGGTGGAGGAAGGACCCGGGAAAATCCCAGAAAGAACCACAGACCCACAAGAAGCTATTGGCAAGCTTTCTCACATACCCACAATAGCCGAACCCGAGACTCGAACCCACGCAGACAGAGGTGATGATCCGTAACGGTCAGCGTTTTAGACCACTCAGCCACTCGGGGTCCAACGGGATTGCGGTAGAGGGTGGGCAAAAATGATTTATGAGGCGTCAAGTGCTTGGTCAAGACCTAAAAGTAGGTGAAGTGACGATTTTTCTAGAAATTACATTAAATATTATTTAGGGTAACCATAACCATACAAGAGTTTGTTGACGTATAAGGGCTGATATGCGTTATTATTAAAGCTTTAATAACTTCAGCAACCCCCGAGGCTAGAAGTGCGTGTGCAGGTGGTGGGTTTGGAGCAGACGCTGATGAGTGATATGGAACACGGGCTACACGTGCATGAGTGGGGAGACGTGTCCAACAACTGCTATAATGCAGGACCCCACTTCGATACTGATCAACGTTCCATCCACGGAGGTCCTAATGGTATAGGAAGGTATGAATTCGTCCTTAGATTGCTCTGTCTGTCTGTCTTTGTCCTCCTGGCTAGTACTTTCCAACTATTTTAGCAGTAGAATTCTTAACCTTTAGTAAATTCTGCTGCTAAAATCTGAGATTTAGCCATTTGGATGTCCCATAATAATAGAAATAGTGTATTCACGTATAAGCTAAACTGAAATTTTTTACGTTTCCCTGCATGTAATGATACGGATTGGGGAAATACGAGAAACCGGATAACTACATCTCTTTTGACCATAACAACTACCATTATGACCTCTCTTATTATTTCAAATCTAAGAACCATATTTCTGTTGTTGCTATTCCAGAACTAACCGCCATGACGGTGATTGGGGAAACCTGAAACAGAGCAATGCCGGTGTGATTAACACCCAATTCCAGGTGCAGGGAATGTCCCTTATTGGGGACATGGGCATCCAAGGTCGAGCCATCGTGGTAAGATAAAGCAACCGATACAGCCATGGTGACACGCTATATACTATTCAATACAGTCTTAGTATTAAACATCTAGACACTCTAAGAAAACTATTTATTTATTGGGGGGGGGGGGGAAACGCAGTTTTTATGTTTGATAAAAGTATTGTCTGTTTGTTGTCAAGACACTCCATAAATTGCACATTTCTTCCATGTTAACCACTATGGACAAGAGTTACAATATAAACACACTTTTTCTGTTGTCAGGATAATGTGACTGGGTGGGACATCATGCTACATATCTGCGGCATGATGCCCCAGTGCTAGACATCACTATAAACTGCCACATTGCAGACATCGTAGCGATATGACTGAAAAGCTGTTAAAGCTTTGTTAAAAATCCAAATCTCACACAAACACAAACTATTCTCCCCCCCCCCCATTAAAGATCAAAAATCTTGAATAGGTTCGATGCAGGCTCTTGCATGTCACAAGAGGTGACAAGTTTAGGCAACCTTTTGCCATGGGATGCATCTCAAATTTAGGCAACCTTTTGCCATGGGATGCATCACAAATTTAGGCAACCTTTTTGGCGATAGGATGCATCTCAAATTTAGGCAACTTTTTTCCATAGGATGCATCACAAATTTAGGCAACCTTTTGCCATGGGATGCATCACAAATTTAGGCAACCTTTTTGGCGATAGGATGCATCTCAAATTTAGGCAACTTTTTTCCATTGGATGCATCACAAATGTAGGCAACCTTTTGCCATAGGATGCATCTCAAATTTAGGCAACCTTATGTCATCGGATGCATCACAAATTTAGGCAACCTTTTTGCCATGGGAAAACGTCCCGAGATGGTGTTGTAACCGAGGTCTTGGACTTATTAACAGAGAAGTTTATATTAAAAATGTGACTCGGTATTTTTTTCACTACTGAGAATATTGTCATGTTTTGCCTTCATCTTTGTTTTTGTATCTTTTTGTGCACGACTAAACATACTCAACACTATATAGCGAAGATCGTGCTTCTGTGCCATTAAACTACATACATACATACATACATACATACATACATACATAAACATGCTTGCATACTTTTAAAGGTTTAACATCTTGTCGTACAAAATACTCAGGATCAAGCAAAATGCGAGTCACTTGCAGGGACAGATTTAGAAATATCGTAAAATGTGAGTCGCTGCATGGGCAGATTCAGAAATATAGCTAAGTATCATTTGGGGGAGGGGTAAGCAAGTATGCTAGGAGTGTGCGAAAGGAAACCATCTTCCAGAAGCTCCTGCGTTTTAAACATTTTGCAGGACATAATTTTAATTGTAAAGAAAACTTGCTCTAATATTCTTTCAGGATGTTTCATGCTCAGTTTTAGAAATGGTGTGTGTGAGTGAGCACTGGCTCTTCATTTTAATAAAAATTTTAAGTTGCACTCCTGAAATCAAACTGTGTTAATAGCTTATCAGTAGGATTCATATGAATAAACTGTGTGGAAAGACCTATGCTTTACAATATATTATTTATGAGATGACATTGTTTAACCAATAATAGCTAACAAGTCAGTCATCAGAATGGTGACATTTACAAAAACGTTTTAATATACTGCCTCCTTTTCAGTTGAAGGAGGGGCGAGATGATCTGGGCAGAGGTGGTAATCCCAGCAGCCTCCAGACCGGTAATTCAGGACGTCCCATTTCCTGCTGTCCTATTGGCCTGGCTGACGCAACCAATTGGAATAACCCACTCATCCAAAATGGACAGTTTGTAGGTCCAACCAACGGATTTAACACCTTCAACAGTGGAATAAATGGGATGAATGGACTGAATAGCTTCAACACAATGAATGGTCAAGCCAACTTTATGGGTTAAACATGCTGATATCAAATGACTTTAACCCTTTCTGTGCCAGCATTTCCACAATTTACCATAAAGAAATATCACAATGATATTCTAATTATTTCAGACAACTTGTAACAGCTTTGAGCTTTTTAATATAAAATATCTCAGAAATTCAATTAGCATATAGTTTGACACTCACTTCCAGAGACAGTGATAATGGATAACTTAAGTAGCATGATGGATTGAAGGCATCTGAACCCATGAGAAGCATTACTTTCAATGTTTAAATATGTTCTTTGCTGTAAGAAACTTTTTTTGTAAAATATGTGGTGAGAATGTAAGCTAGTTCATTGTATTCCTTCTTTTAAAAAAAATAATAAAATAAGAACTTGAGCTTTTCATTTCAGAATTAGTCTTCCTTTAATGTAAACGGAGCTTTTCTTGTTCAATATTTACATTCTGAATTCTTTACTTTAAATGGCTATATTTGTCATTATAGACTGTACTTACCTAATATCAAAATCCTACATGCCTTTATTGATCCAACAAAGACCATGAAATTTACTCAAGCTGAATCATCTAACATTTAAATGTCCAGATTTTCTGATGCTGTCAATAAGAATTGATCTAGCAATTAAAATCAATTTACTATCTTAAAGATATGTTTGTTATATACATATCAATCAAATATTATAATAAAATTAATTTACATTACTGATAAACAAAAGAAACTGGTTAAAATTGCAACCTCTTTAATATGAACTTCACCTTATATCATAAACCTGTTTAATATGAACTTCACCTTATATCATAAACCGAATTAAATTTGGAGTTCCTGATATGCAATGAATATCAGTTTTATAAATGTCTGAAATGTCTGGTGATGCAGAATCTGTACAATTTTCTTCATGATGACAAAATTCTGGTGTTTTAACAAGTATAAATTGATAGGTATATAATAAAAACATATTTTCACTGTAATGCCTAAATTTTAACAACTTTCCTTTTCTTAATTTTAATTCAGCTTGCTCTTACGATATAGTTACTGCCAAAATACTGTTTGAAAATAATGACAAACTTACCATAACAGTAGTTAAATATAATTTAGGAAAATAGGATTTCTGGGTCCATGCCTATTTTTAACAAAGAGGTTATATTTGACAATTATACTGAATATTTTACCTGTTTAAAATTCTTTCTCATACAATTGGCTGAAGAATTATGGCTTTGGTACAATGAAAATAGATTTGTTGAAACATTTTTCTTTGACCAGGGTAGACAAGAGAATGACTGATAGTCAGTTTACATTGTAGTGTTTAGGGATAATGTTACAAGACACGCCAACTGTTGCACATAAATTTTGTAGCAAATACTTTAATCAACATGTGTGTGAAACAGAGCATAGAACATATATTGTAAATTATTATGTTTTATGTTAAATACAAGAAATGTAATAACGAACAATATTAAGTCATATGCAACATTCAGCTTGTGTATAAATCTACAAACTGGCATGATAATGAACGAAATAAAAAAACATCACAATCAATTTTGCAGCATTCATTTATTTTATAAAAGATTTATTGAGCTATTACCCTCAACAGTCACCAGTACAATCGGCTAAGCAATTAACTGTATACATTAAACAATATATACATTTTATAACATCCTGCCCTAAGATCACATATCATATACCTTCAGCTTGGAAACTTTAGGGACACAGTGATCCATGGTGTGAAGAATCCAAGTATATAGTGATTCCAAGAAACAAAAAAGGCCTCTGCTGGTATCAGACCACTAATTAATTTACAGCCAGAGAACCAGTCTAAAGGAAGAGTGCTCAACATCTGAAGATGTACTAATTAGCTAGTAAATGGATTTTATATTTTCTCCATTATTCATTTCATGAACTTCAAACTATGTATTGTTGACAGCAAAGTATTTACTTTTATTTTGAGATCCTGTATTTTATTTCCTATTGACAAACTGTCATATGAACTCCTGGTGCAAGGTTATGTGCAGACTAGAGGGTTGTCCTAACAGCATAAGGCTACAAAAATGCCTGATTTTCAAGGATTAAATTTTTTCCTCTTAGTCTAATGAATGGAAGCACATGTGATTTATATGCCGATCTAATGCATAAATTATTTTTATTTTTAAATATATTAAAATTAAGTTGTATGGGAAATTAATTATTGGTCTGATCCCAGTAACCATGTTTCCTCGCAGTATATTCTCATGATCATAAAGAAAGCTGATCTCTTGGATTCACATTTTTTTGGGGAATCTAAACTTCAGCATATTAGAGTTATCAGAAATTGTCAAAGCCTTGAGTTTGGCTCTTCCTTCATCAAGTAAACTTTTAAAAGAGGTTAAAACTCTTCACCAATTTTTAAATTCTAACATTTTTTCCAAAATCAAACTTCTAGGACACAGAAGATTCCATGGAATGCTATGTCTCATCTGCTCCATTGTAGCATTTTCCAAAATCCTTAAAAAGTCGCTACAGTAATAAAGGTATGTTACTGTGACTTACATCTACCCTTGGAGAGTAGTACCCTCAAAAAATGAATAACCCATCATGAATGTACATCCAACAGTATCAGAAACTAAGTTAAATGTAAAACACAATATAATCACACATGTAGAATGCAGGTCACCATGACCTACAATGATCTCTTGAGAGTAGTACTGTATACACAACAGTATCTGAGAATATGCACTAAATGCAACAACTGAATGTTGATGCTGATAACACTGGAAAAAAAGACTGAACCCTCCATTTCTCCAATGCTTTGCTGGTGATGCAGAAATATGTAACGATTCACAAATGGTACATTCTGTCTATATAACATATTAAGTCAGGTCCAACTGCAAACACTTCAGACCCTGATTTGTTGTCATATAATGTGACGGTAGATCAGGGTCTATAATTTTGTACTAATAAAGTGCATAGACCCAGATCTGCTGGCACATCATGCAATGGCAATTCTGAGTCCACAAAGTCTAGTTGAATCCAACTTATATTTGAGTACATATGGTATTACCTACTGATTGATATGCTTTTTGACTTGACTGAATAGCATTCTCTACGGTCGAAAACTGTACAAGATTGAGTGAATCTGAAAATATGAGGTATTTTCATTCATGGAGATAGCTTTACATTTTGATCAGACTCTTACTAGTACCCAAGGAAGACACAGCTTCTAATCATTATATTTCCAATTAGTAAAATCTTTAAAATACTGTATATACTCACGTATAAGTTAAGCCCAACAGCAAACTACATACATTCATATAAAACAAGAGTCCCTAAAAGGGACTTGTGCTCTACTGTCCAAAAAGACACTGTAAGAAGTATAACAGGTGTTTATTCTCTCTATACCTGCATGTTACTAGAGAAAATATTCTTTTCAAAACACAACTTGATGCTGAAGAGCACACAGAAAAGTCTTAGTTACATTTCTTTTGATCCCAAGATCTGATCCTAAGATTCCCCTGGATACACACAAGTATCCAAGATACCAAGATCTGATTCTAAAATTAGCCATGACACATGCACATATATTCTGGTCCAAAGTTCTGATTCTTAGATTCTCCAAGATACATGTATCCCAGATCCCAAATTTTCATCCTTACAGAAAAGTCTTAGTTACATTTCTTTTGAGCCCAAGATCTGATCCTAAGATTCCCCTGGATACACACAAGTATCCCAGATCCCAAGATCTGATCCTAAGATTCCCCTTGATACACACAAGTATCCAAGATACCAAGATCTGATTCTAAAATTAGCCATGACACATGCACATATATTCTGGTCCAAAGTTCTGATCCTTAGATTCTCCAAGATACATGTATCCCAGATCCCAAATTTTCATCCTTACATTCTCCAAGACATGTGTATCCCAGATCACAAGTTCTGCTACCAAGATTCCCTAAGATACACACATGTATCCTAGATTCCGATTCTGATCCTAAGAATCCCCAATATACACAAATGTATCTAAGATCCCAAGTTCTGATCCTAAGAATTTTTAAGATGCACACTTGTATCCCAGATAACAACATCCATTACCTTAATGCCTCTCACAAAATAATTTCAAAACTCCATATTCCTTTTAATGAAGACTGTATCATATTATTTCAAACTCTGGAGAGCTAGGTGCTGACTCTTGTGACAGCTCTACAGGTGAGGCAGTGGTGCCAGGACTGAACTGTGATGAACTGTCTCTATGATCTCTCATTCTGTCCGATTTTTCAGACTTAGTTCTGTCTTTCTCCTGTTTTTCATGTTTATGTTTGTGTTTGTGTTTATGTTTGTTCTTTTTCTTCTTCTTTTTGTTCCTGTGGTGCTTGCTGCTGCTTCCATCTGCCTCAGCTGAGGGTGTTGTGAATGACTGCTCAACAACAACACTATTACTAGCAATTGTTGTAGTAAAAACACCACTGAAGGAGGTCAGGGTATCTGTTCTCACTGAAACAGGAGAAAAAAATGCTTGGGATTTTTTAAAACAATGTGTAAACAAATACATGTAAGGATCACACATATGCTGCTATGTGCAAACTATGCCAAGTCATAAGTGAAGATTTTCTGTCAATGATTCAGCTACATTCACCTATATTAATATGTGGGGAGGGACACAACTTTAGTATTTACTGATCAGTGTCTCTTATGTCCACAGGTATTATGAAATAAAACTGTTTGAAGTAATATCATTAGCACTCTTGTTTTTGTCATCAATTAAATGGATTGTAAATTATCAGTAAGGTTGGTGAAGTACACTTCTTAAAACTGAATATTAGTCACAGACTTTAAAATATTTTCTTCTGATTAACTTATATCCAAAACATCTTTCTGATTGTTAAGGAAGGTTTGTAAATGGCTCTGTGAAAATTTAAGACATTTAATATGTAAGCTTTTTCAATGCTATTAAACTTTCAAATGGTTATACCAGTAAATGGCTTTGGCATACAAAAAACCCATGAAGCTTAAAGTTTTGCTCGAGATGAATGCTGCTTCTCCTCTTCAACTCCTGACTTTACAAATTGCAAATCTTTTGACATAAAGTTTAACTCTGGTTCATCGTTGCTATTAAATCCACATTAAAATCGTATAAAATTTAAATGGGAGATGATACTGTCTAAACTTCCTTCTAAAGCTGTCATCTGACAGCCATATACAGATCATTAAGTTGTAAAGTTTATTTTTATGGTTAAGCTCACCTGCAGGGGTTTTAGGGAGTGTGAAAGAGGAAGACTCGCCTGTAGGGGAGGAGTCTTCGTCCGAGTCTTCACTGAGTCGACTCAAGCTCACACTCTCTACTGGAGGCAGACCTGGACCATCTGCTCTAGTTGGTGTGGAAACACCTTCATCCTCTGACTTCACCTGCAGGGGGAAAAGAAAACAATTTCTGGATCTGGAGAATGATACAAATATACAAGACATTTCAAGCATGGAATATGGCTCACATTAATCCTGCAAATTATGCACAATAATGGTATTACATGTACTGCTCTCCATTTTAGAAGTTTTACTCCAGTCACAAGGAAAGCATATTACAACATATAATCAGTGCAACATGCATGAATAAAATGGATTCATATTAATACCAACGGAAAGATAAGAAATTAAGAAAACTACAAAATCGGTCCAATAGTCGTCTATCTTTGCCACCGAGCTTAGAAGATGCAGGTGTTCCAGGATACTTACAAAGTCACAATCAGCATAATATACATGAATATATGAAATTTATAGCTTATATATCTATATTGATATCTCAATATAGATATAAGAATAGGTCAAAGTGACCTTGCTTTATCCATGGTGATGTAATTGTCATTGAGATGTATCCACATGTTATAAATACTGTACAAAATAAATAACAATTATGTCAGCTTGAGTTAGGTCCAAGAATAACAGGAATTAAAGAAAATAAATATGAAAGCTCGGGGAAATTTCATATCTTAAACTGAACTGCTGACCTAGACATCTAGACAGCAATGAATCAAAGACAGACATATACATATCAATCAATCCAATGAGAGAGAGAGAGAGAGGGAGAGAGATTGAACTCATCTCTCAATCTATCTAAATACAGGACAGGAAGAGGAAATGAACTGCACTTTGTTTTGATTGGCCACATGGCATCCACCAATACTACTCCTTCATGAGGAAGAATATTTATTACGGCAATAATGATATAATATTACAGATATATCATGCAACCTTGCTGTAGGCATGACAAACATGCATGTGATTTATTACATGCAAAATGTCAGTGTATCTTTTACTCATAGGTGTATTGTAATTTAAGGACCCCATTTGCTCTCTTAAAAATTTGCATCCAAATTGGCTTTTGAATCTTTGAATAAAAATGGTTTGACCATTGGCAGAGGTGAGATGAAAAAGAACGACCAGCCAAAAAATGATTTCACCCAAAAATACTTGCATAAGTAATCTGACGCTGGCTAAGCATATTAAGTGGCACCTATGATCAACATCAAAAGAAACTATAAAGCAAGACATGCCAAAGAAGCTAATGAACATCAACACTGCTTTTCCATTCAGTAAGGAGGAACATGAAAGAGCAATTGGACAATGGTTGACAACAGGACCTCGAGGATAACATTGCTTCATATGAAATATTTTGAGATCTGAATAAACGCATTAGTCAATTTAATATAATTTTGTTTATTTCTTTTCATCTTTAAAGTACAGCAATTGCAATGTTGTGTGACAAATAATATAAATAATAGGGACCTTTTGGGCACATGGAATTCAAGTATGGGCTTGTGGTATTTGAGTTTAGGCTTGTGATATTTTATAAGTCACCTGCCCTGGGCCTGTGTCTGAAAATTTTTTGAGCATTGAGAGT
The DNA here is from genome assembly GCA_016617855.1 of Megalonaias nervosa. Taxonomy (NCBI): domain Eukaryota; kingdom Metazoa; phylum Mollusca; class Bivalvia; order Unionida; family Unionidae; genus Megalonaias; species Megalonaias nervosa. The sequence goes on from JAECUM010001128.1 coordinate 72,752, forward strand.
GCACAAAACCTAGTTGATCATAAACTAAATGCAAAACCATAACTTAAAGCCAGTAAAATGTGAAATGTTGGTCACAGTGACATACTTTTGTTGTAAGGGTATGGTATGACAAGAAATGCATATAATCATTTAGTTTGATCATTCTAGCATGAACAGAACTTGATAAACTGAAAACAGTACAGCATAAAATATGGGTCACACAGAACTACTTTTTGTGATGAGGGTGTAGTACATATCAAGATGCATCCTCTCCCCAAGTATTATGATCTAGGTACAACAGTATATCCAGGATGCAAGATACCTATTTGGTTATAAGCTAAATGTAAAAACTTGACCTAAAGCCAGCAACTTTGAATTGAAGGTAACAGTGACCTATTTTTGTTGTATGAGTGTGGTAATAATAAAGATGCATACAGTCATCTAGTTTGATGATTCCAGTATGAACAGAGCTTGAGAAATGAACTTAAAACACAAATGCAACCAAGTCAGTAAAACATGAAACATGGATCAAAGTGACCTTTTATTTGAGAGTGAAGTACTTGTAAGATGCATGTCCTCAACATGCTCCCTGACTCCTGGTATAACAGTATGCTGTTACGTATATGTAATTTAATTACTTGTGTGTTAGTTTTAAATTCTTTTTTTTTATTTTATTTTTGTTTCATTACAATTTATTGTAATGATTATTTTCACAGGATTTGATATTTTTCCCAGTAAATTCAGTTTGTTTAGAATGCACAAGTATGACTTAAGCACTATTTTTTGCTCACCCTGGTTCATAGATCTTGTAAAGATCAAGATAAAACGATTGGCTATTGCCAAGGTCATTTTTTGCTTGCGTGGTGGCTCTAATTTGTAAACAACTTTTTTTATTGAATCTTATAGTAACATTTGCTAAGTCTTTTAAGGCATATGTGCAAATTATCATTTTTTTTAATGCGATGTTCAAATTAGAGGTCACATAATCCATCACGTGAGCCACCATGTGATCTAAAATCGAGGCTTAAAACAGCCAATTGGTATTAAATTTATTCAGTCATATCTTTACACCTTGAGGGTACAGGGTGTTTCTATGGTTGATGTCAGATTGGTTTATGAAGTTCATCTGTTTTTTGGGATTTAATAATTTATTCTCTAGAAAACTAAACATGTGTACTTTTTTATAAAAAGTTCTGGGACAAAGAAATTGAGTGGAAATTTATTCTGGAATTCTGAACGGAAACATAAACTGTGATTCAATCGAGGATCTATTGCCATCAGTATAACAACCTCATCTGACGTCATCGCCTCCATATTGGAATTTCATCGAGATTCGAACCTGGATTCAATTAGAACTGTTTAGTGACAGGACTTATATTTTTCAACTGTAGGATTAATTTTTGGATTATATTCACAAACCATAAGTCCTATTTCATATTTTTATCTTGTTTTCTAGGGAAATAAATAGGATCTGTTGCCATAAGTACAATGACCTCATTTGACATCATCGCCTCCGTATTGGAATTTCATTGAGATTCGAACCTGGATTCAATTAGAACTGTTGAGTGATAGGACTTATATTTTTCAATCCTAGGATTAAATTTTGGATTATATTCACAAACCATAAGTCCTATTTCCAATTTTTACATTGTTTTCTAGGGAAATAAATTATTTTGTTAAAATTTACAAAGCTTGTTGACTTCACTCTTTTCTTTTGTTACATTTGTACGAGCCTACACGTAACAATGTATACAGTGTGTACCAATGGTACAATCAGTCCACATAGTCGACCATTTCTGTCAATCACTGCCACAAATTACTACTTTTCAGTGTATGAATAACTCTGTTTGTCTGTGAGAAAGTACAACCCAAGTGTATTTGGAATGAATGTTTGCATTTTGAGATAAAAAGAGACCGAATTTTAAAAAGTCACAGAAAATAGTAAAAATACAGAATGGGCAGCAAAAGAAATTATCCAGATCCTATAATTTTAATGTAAAACTCCTCAATTACCAATTATAGCTGTTTCCGAAAGTAAGAAAGCTAAAGTTACTGTATGATGGGTGCTTTTCATTTGATTTTTCCCAGTACGCTACTACAAGGCTGTTCTTGAAGTTAGCTGGTATTCTACAGATGGGTGTTACTAAGTGCGATACTTCTTAATCAGGTCAGAAGCTATCTCTGGCTGTGTGTGTGTGTGTGTGTGTATCTGTTTGTGTGTGTGTGTGTATGAGAGAGAGATATTTTCAAAGGAGAATAACTTACTGAAATGATATAGACTGAAAACTGCATATATTTATCATGCCATCCAGTATATTAAGAATGAAAGAAAGCATACAATTACAAAAATATTAAAAGTATGCAACACTCTGAAAAGTCCAGATTTCATTGAGGTAGAGGGAGAGTAAATATTTTTGAAATCAATTATTTGGGTAAAATGAAATGGTAGACAACCAAAAATGTTTGTATTTATCATGCCATCCTGTGAACAATGAAAGAAAACTGCAAAAAGACAAAAATGAATTAATGGAATACCCCCTCCCATTTTTAACCACCACTCAAAATTAGTAATGTAATCATTGGTATTCAGCATGACATGTATCTACCATTATAAATGTTGCAAAACCAAGTTTAACAATATTTTCCAGAATACAACGTACCAGTAACATGTAATATTTCTAATTAAATTCAGGTACCGGTTATGTGTAACATTTCTAGGTAAATTCAGGTACCAGTAAAGTGTAATATTTCCAGATAAATTCAGGTAGTGGTAATGTGTAATATTTCCGGTACAGGTAATGTGCAATTTTTCTAGGTAAAATTCATGTTCAACTGTAAGAAAATGTTGCAATTAAAAGTCAGGTTTATTCAACAGATGAAATAATAGCAGTTTTCATTCAGAAGTGGAAAATCTGGAAAGCTATCAATAAGCAGCTAAATTTACATGTCAAATTGTACAAATGTCTTTCTTAGATATGACATGAATATCCATTATTTCCAAACTAATTTTCTGTGACATGTACAGTAACTACAGACACTGTGTTTACTTCCCAGCACTGTTATCAAAATATCCAAAACATGTGACATAACAATGAAGACTAGTACTGCTTAAAGAACATCACAGCACTGTCAGATGTACATGTACAAATGACGATGCTGATGAATGCAGACAAAACAGCACTGTCCAATGTACATATACAAATGACGATGCTGATGAATGCAGTCAAAACAGCACTGTCCAATGTACATATACAAATGACGATGCTGATGAATGCAGACAAAACAGCACTGTCCAATGCACATATACAAATGATGATGCTGATGAATGCAGACAAAACAGCACTGTCCAATGTACATATACAAATGATGATGCTGATGAATGCAGACAAAACAGCATTGTCCAATGTACATATACAAATGACGATGCTGATGAATGCAGACAAAACAGCACTGTCCAATGCACATATACAAATGATGATGCTGATGAATGCAGACAAAACAGCACTGTCCAATGTACATATACAAATGACGATGCTGATGAATGCAGACAAAACAGCACTGTCCAATGTACATATACAAATGATGATGCTGATGAATGCATACAAAATAGCACTGTCCAATGTACATATACAAATGATGATGCTGATGAATGCAGACAAAACAGCACTGTCCAATGTACATATACAAATGATGATGCTGATGAATGCAGACAAAACAGCACTGTCCAATGTACATATACAAATGACGATGCTGATGAATGCAGACAAAACAGCACTGTCCAATGTACATATACAAATGCAGACAAAACAGCACTGTCCAATGTACATATACAAATGATGATGCTGATGAATGCATATAAAACAGCACTGTCATATGTACATATACAAATGATGATGCTGATGAATGCAGACAAAACAGCACTGTCCAATGTACATATACAAATGATGCTGCTGATGAATGCAGACAAAACAGCACTGTCCAATGCACATATACAAATGATGATGCTGATGAATGCAGACAAAACAGCACTGTCCAATGTGCATATACAAATGATGATGCTGATGAATGCAGACAAAACAGCACTGTCCAATGCACATATACAAATGATGATGCTGATGAATGCAGACAAAACAGCACTGTCCAATGTACATATACAAATGACGATGCTGATGAATGCAGACAAAACAGCACTGTCCAATGTACATGTACAAATGCAGACAAAACAGTACTGTCCAATGTACAAGTACAAATGATGATGTTTATGAAAGCAGATAAAACAGCACTGTCATATGTACATGTACAAATGATGATGCTGATGAATGCAGACAAAACAGCACTGTGCGATGTACGTGTACAAATGACGATGCTGACTAATGCAGACAAAACAGGAGTATGATCATCTGAATAGTTGAAAATGATTTGATTGCATTCATGTTACTTTTGATAGGTGATGCAGCATAAAAAACTGAACCAATGTCTTACAATCAATCAAGAACAAAGTTTCTCATGTGAGACCATGGATATCGTAGTGTTGAGAACTCCAGGGATATTGATGGAGGAAACTCAAAACTATCAAATAGTAAAGGAAATAAATATCCATGATCTGCATGCATCCTCCATTTCTGATGGCTCCATTTCTGTTATAAGTAGTGTGGTTTTACTTCTCTCATTGGCTATTGGTAGAGACCTAATTATACTAATGTGTGGAGTCTATGATAACAAAAGTTTATGTGACATACCATATTATACTAATGTGTGGTGTCTATGATAACAAAAGTTTATGTGGCATAAGACCATGTGAACATAAATTTAAGCATCTAAGACAGGGGTGGGTACAATACAGCCTGCGGATTGGATACGGCCCGTGGCTTGGTTTTATTCTCTAATTTACATCACAGGGTGTGGCTTTAAAAATCACTTATCTAGCCCGTGCCTTGGAGGAAGCTGACCATGCCTGAACTTTGATTACAAAGGTTTACATGGCATAAGAACATGTGAAAAGAAACTGAAGTGTCTATGATGAGAAAGGTTGATATGGCATAAACTATGTGAAAAGAAACTGAAGTGTCTATGATGAGAAAGGTTGATATGGCATAAACTAAGTGAAAAGAAACTGAAGTGTCTATGATGACAAAGGTTAACTGGCATAAACTATGTGAAAAGAAACTGAAGTGTCTATGATGAGAAAGGTTAACATGGCATAAACTATGTGAAAAGAAACTGAAGTGTCTATGATGAGAAAGGTTAACTGGCATAAACTATGTGAAAAGAAACTGAAGTGTCTATGATGAGAAAGGTTAACTGGCATAAACTATGTGAAAAGAAACTGAAGTGTCTATGATGACAAAGGTTAACTGGCATAAACTATGTGAAAAGAAACTGAAGTGTCTATGATGACAAAGGTTAACTGGCATAAACTATGTGAAAAGAAACTGAAGTGTCTATGATGACAAAGGTTGATATGGCATACGAACATATGAAATGGAACTGAAGTGTCTATGATGAGAAAGGTTAACATGGCATAAACTATGTGAAAAGAAACTGAAGTGTCCTTGATGACAAAGGTTTACATGGCTTAAATGATGTGAACTGAAATTTAAACCTACATGCTAATGAACAGTACTCTTTTACTTGATTATGCATACTGTGAGATAAAAACAGAAAACTGTTTAAACTTACACATTTTAAAGATTATTTTAGAAATTCATCTTTCACAAATACCTTGATCCTGAATTTAAAGGCAGTGCTGCTATCTTCCGCAGCATATTCAGCTATAATATTTGGTTCAGTTGCTGATACAACCTGGACAGCTGGGAAAGGGAGTGGGGATTCTGCCTTCCTCTTCAGAGGATTTATATCCTCACTTTCAGAGGGGTGCCCCACCACATCCACCATCTCCTGATCCTCGGGCTCAGATTTGGGAATAATGACTTCCACTGGCTCTTCCTCGAACATGTCCTGTAAAAGATCACCATGGGTTCAAATTTTTTAATACAAAACTTAAATTAGGCTTAAAAGTCTCCCAAACAAAGTTAGAATCATTCAACTTTTAGGAGTTTAGCAAATTTTGCTTATTTACTGTGATTCTAAATTGAAATGACAAAGATGAGCTCCAAATGAAATATCCCCTTACAATGCATCAGTTTAGAGTCTGCACTGCCTAATTTGCACAGAATTTATCTATCAAGTCACTAATTGGCAATCCTTATGTGGTTACTTCTTGTGCAATAATAATTATCTTTATATTGGACGATTTGGTGTGAACACTGGATGATTAAGAATGTTTTGTTTCAGCATGCAAGGATGATCTAGACAGTTGCCATGGCAACCAAATCCTGCGAATAATTTGTAAAAGCATGACAAAGTGACATATTTTTAAATACAATTTTTATAGAGAGCTACCTTCTTTCTTGCCAAATCAGTCAAGCTTTGAATTTTTTCAATTTTGGACTGAGAACTACATTTTCTAATTATTTGTCTTATACAAGTTCCACCTAATATAGACTTAGCAGGTGTTTTGTTTTCAGAAAAATGTCAAGATTTAACACATAAAGTCAAGAAATTTTTAGCTGTATATTCTGTGTTTACATTTTTCTTTAATATACTCAGATGGTCTTAAACATTTACAATACATGAAGTATTTTGGTATAACATTAAATTTGTTGAATTTTATGGCCAATAGCTCTGTTACTATGTTATGGTTTTTAAAATGTGGTGATAATATTAACGTATTAAAACTTATTTTATGATGTATCTACAAAATACAAACTCTGTTGTGTTTCTATTAATGCTTATATTCAAGTTCAAAAGATGCTAAGAATGAAAGGAAAGGTACCACATTATTTTGATCCAGACAAGCGAAATACACTGATGACCACTGATGGACTTGTATACCATAAGATCAGAATTAAACATACATTGGGATCCGCTTTAAAATGTATTGTAAGATATTTTGCTGTTGATACAAACATCAAATAAGTGGGAATTAGTACTCATGTAATCATGGATTTTTTTGTCTCAAGCCACACAAACAAACATATTTTATGTTGGATGCCTTTAGTTTACCAACAACAACAAATTCAACAATTATCAAAAATCTAAGTGTGCTCATCTTTCAAAACCATTCTCTATTCTTAACAAATGATGACATGATGTATTGCTAGTCATCGAATCTATGAAAGGGATGTGATTACTAAACACAGCAGTTTAAGTATGCCATTCCATCTTTCTGCATGCGGTTTTTTATGAGGTTGCACTATTTTAACTAAATATGTTATGAACTGACCACCTAAATGCATTTGAACAAAATATTTCAGAAAGCAGTATAGCAACATGTATCAAAATTGGTTATAAATACTAGTAACTAACAGAGCATATAGATGTATAAATTGACAAATATCAGGTTATGTGTATATAACAGTCAAAATAAACAAAAATATATCTGACATGAGCAAAAAATGAACTACTTATTGGCAACAAGCCCGAAATGTTGATTAGTATTAATATTGCTATAGCAGATATAAAGAATATCTTAGGAAATGTGTTTCTGTAGTTTGTTCAGTAAAACATGATTTTCAAGTGTCATAATATAATCAGCAAATAACTAAACATTTATTCTTTAGACTAATGAATTTTAAAGAAAAAAATAGTTATAAAAAAAACAATTTAACTTGCATCAGTTTTTTAAAGTGAATTAATGCTTTTCAAGATCTGCAAGAAGTTTGATTAGGTTTTAATATCATGACATGGGCAATGAAAAACATCTCCATTCAGGTTTGATTGACAAAACGAGCTAATTTAAAACTGAATGCTTAAGTTATACAGAAATGAAGTATCTTAAGTGTGCAATAGGGGCAAACAGAAACTTTCTGAATGAAAAGGGCACATTGGTACAAGCATTTTGCAACCTAAAATGCCATCCTTTTTTGCTAATTTATTTCATCACTTAAAAGAATGACAAGAAAATACAAAATTGGAACTGTCTTTAAAAAACTACTTGAATTATGTCCCCTTTCCTAAATGCTGCGATTCACTGACCCAATTGTTTGATTGACTGCACAGAAATGATGTCTCTTTATTGCAGAGAAATGATGTCTCTTGACTGTACAGACAAGACTAACATCTTTCTTTTTCCCAAGCTTTCCAAATTTAATTGCTTGAAATTACTTGTATGTATTATATTTTTAATCTAAAGCCCCAAAAGTTTTAAAAAGCAAAATCATGAAACTAAAACCTAAATGATAAAGTGTCATACACCTCATTAATCTTTTTTTTTCATGTAGTGGGATAACGTTTTATACGCTATTCAAGAATCAATATCAAGCTAATTTATCTCTTCTCTATATCCCTTAATGATGAAAAAAATGACAGTTTAGCTTAATATTATCCTTTCTGATTGTTCTATACCGCAAAACATATTTTTTAAATCTGATAATCTGTCAACCCTCCTATCCCACTCATTATCAAAGCAAAATCTAAACTGAAATGTGTTATTGGCAATTTAAAAAATGTTATTAAGAAATAAAATTAAGCAGATCTTAGGAAAGCTGTACCAGCCGGGTGAGATTTCGAATCATGCTGAGCATCAAGCTGTACCTGGCCACGGGAAAGGGTGAATAGTTTGCAAATATTTTAAATAGCTGTATATTTAAACAAGGATAAGAAAGAAGTAACTCAAGTGCACTTCCTAAATATTACTTGTTATTTCATGCACATAACTTGGTCCAAATGCAAGAGTCCATTTTCTATGATATTCACCTTTGGTAGTTACTTACCCCTAATACTTCTGGGACAACAGTTGGATTCAAAAGGGTCTTTTTCTCTTTGAGATTCAAAACCATCACATTCTGAAATTTAGACAAAGGATGATCATTAAAAGGTTAGATGCAAGCCTTCAGCCTATGTCAGAAATAAGTTAACACATGAACAATTTCTGATTCAGTTTTTTTTTCACTACTGGGCCTGGATAGTGTATCAGTAGTGTTTTATTTGCAACTCTGTAGTTCTAGCTTTGATCCACAGTTCTAGAAGATGCTGGCGGGGAATGGGTGCCCATTTGAGATCAGTGCTTTCCTAAAGATTTTCAGATTATTTCAACTCGAAGACCTCGTCATACCACAAAACTGTCAAGAGCATACTCTGAGGTCAGACTCTGTTATATATATGTAACAAGCAAAACTACCATATATACTCGTGTATAAGCCAAATAATTTAGAAAAAAATAAAAGCCTGGAAGGTCAACTTATCCACAGGACAAGGTCTAAACTTGAAAATCGTTTAGTTTTGTTGTTGACTACCTGTATATACTGTTATTGTAGATTGCCATGGACAAGATCATATGCCTAACCTGAACCCCCAGGATCTTGTCTACTGAAACCCCATGTGAATATGACTATATCCATTCAGATGGAGTAGCAATAACAAGATTTTCAATGTGGCCAGACTAATCGGTTGGCTTATGCATGGGTCATGCACCTTTTTAATGCTTTACGTAGTCAGTTTGGGGGTGCTGCTTTATACATGAATGGGATTATATGCGAGTATATACAGTAATTTACAAGTGAAACAAATATGTCACTTTTATATCAGCTATTGGCATAAGAGATTGTAAAAACTCTTGAGTTTGATAAACACACAAGGACTGATCCATATATTTGCGGACCCTAAATAAATTAAACTAAAACAGATTTATTAACGATCTAGCAAACAGGCTTGTGGTAGCTGTGAATGATACAATTTGCACAAAATAATTTCCTTAACTCATCAAGACTAACTTGACTCTTTTCTTTCCTCTTTCAAGATTATCTGGACCGCCCCATATCTGAGGTCTAAATTTTGAAAGTTACACACTTACTTATACAAGGGTCTTCATCTGACGTCAACAAACACAATGCTATTCTTGTCAGTGACTTCTCCTAATCTTCCTCTCAATTATTATCATCATCTTTCTTGCACGCTTTTGTCACTTGTATTATGAGCGTAACAAGACAAGTAGAAACTATTCAAAGCATCTAATTCAATCTCATTGATAATTTTACTGGCTATATACAATACTGAACAATGTTCAGTTGTGACATGTTGAGTTTCAAATGCCCATCTTAAATCATTGAAAAATGGTATACATCAGACCATGAACCATTTTTCTTTATTAGAATGAAGTAAAAATAAAAGCGCATCACCTTCTAATGTAAGACTTTAATTTTGCATTGAAATTCACATTGAAATCATATTTACAAATTTAACTATACAAAATGAAACATTTATTTTAAAGTGCACTGGGTCATAATAGGTAACTTTTAAGAAAGGAAATAATTTAGTAAAATGTTTCTCTGAAAATACCTACCGGCTTGCATTAACATTATAAATTACTTTCTGCTGCCTCTTGAATCCAGCCATCCCATAAAGATGAAAAATATATTTATGTCTTCACCCCATATAGACCAACTCTCTTGATTCCCACTAGGTGGACACCTGTAGGCCCAGATGATGTCAGTTTAAAGATAAGCGATACCTGTGACAGGATGCTTGCATTTGCAGAAAAGGGTGGGAAGGTATGATCAGATAAGTATTTTTGGAAGAAATTTCCATTCTCTATTAAAAACATTACCTGACCACATTAACATTAGGATAATAGGTAAGAGGTGGAAATGTGTGAGCACCCAATCCCTAACTAAATCACCCTGTAGGCAAGATTGCTGCTATACTGAAGAGTGGAACTCTTCTAATGTTATCATAAACTGAAGACAATACTTTCATTAAAGATAATCTCACTGAGATCCAACACCTGGTTATTGATTTATCTTTGAAGTTTTTTTTCACCCAGGTGAACCCAATGAAAGTTGTACATCATACCTGGGACTAAGGTGGTGCTATGCTGATTCAAGCATGGAAGCTTATCTAGGCAACTACCTTCTCTTTCTGCTGCAGCTGTATTGCATAAGTAGAACCTGGAGCAAAGTAGACTCAGAATGCCTGCCAACTGACTACACTACATCTAGAATTGAGATATTACATTTGCAGGTCAGGCTTGTGAAGATCACATTTGGTGAGTTGAAATCTTCAAAAGTTGTACCTACCACTTTGAAAGATCAGAGTATGCCAATCTAATGACCCTCTTTCACCAAGAGGTCTGAGCCTGCGGGGATGTTTTGTTTTCTGGTCTTAACTGGTAGGAAAACCCTTTTACAACCTCCATGGAATTCTCCATACACCTCAAATAGCATTTACGTGCACAAACAGCTTTATATCTATGAAAGTGAGAGAACAGACAGTTAATTTTTGGTTGCCAATTGATGGCTTTTTTGAGAAAAAACCAGGTAGCATCATTAGAATAACTGAGCCATCTGAATGGAACTACATTTATTTTGGGCCCATGGAGAGTGTATGCAGCTCACTCACTCTACAAGCTGAAGTTAGTGCTATGTGCAGGCAGTCTGATATAATAACTGCTTCAGTGCAATTGGTAGCAGTGGATGGAACTTGGATGAGTTGAATTGAGTTGATTTCAAGGAGAGATTCCATTTTGGAAGGTAAGTGAGTGCAGTCAAAATATGTAAAAAAAGGCAAACAAATCAGCAAGGACCTGCGACCTTGTTGTGACCTATATTGTCTCTACCACGATGTATGAATGTGTCTGAGAATGTGGAACAGAATTCTTTAGCTATGATAAGGGATAACATCTTGTCTTCAAATAAGAAAAGAAATTAATTAATTAGTTACTTGTGGAATGGATGCTAAGAGCAGTGTGATGTCAGTCCGTAAACAATGAAAATGCACCACTTCCCCACATATACCTTCGATGTCGAGGACAGTCTAAGTGTCGCAATCCCCTCCACAATCAAAGTGCCAAGCTCCTTTCTGCACAGGAAAAGCATGACAAAAACCAAGAATGTAGGAGTCATTTCTCTGGACAAAGATGGAGGACTGGTGACTCACTTGCTAAAAGCAGAGTGGAGATCACCATAATTAACCAGGGAATGTCTGTTGCCAAGTCAAGCAGATCACTGATACATGATCTGTCCCATATGAGAGGGTTAATCAGAACTATTTTGCCGGTCTTGTCCTCATTTTCTGAATTATCCTCAGTATTAGAACTGTTGGAGGGAAGGCATATGCCCAAATTCCCTCCAGCTGATTTAAGGGTGTCAATGGCCCATGCCTGTGGGTCCAGGAAAGCCAAGACAAATGTGGGCATTTTGTTGTTCCACCTGGTCACTAATAGGTCTATCATGAGTCAGTCTTAAGGAGGACAACTCAGTAGAAAATGGATGTATGGAGACTACTCTGTATAAAATGATGCAACTCCTCAATAAAGAGTTGTTCAGGACAAGGAGCCTGCACGGGTTGGATTCGCGAGATAGCAGAAAGTTATTCCTAACGTTAATGTGATTGTGTAATGTATTGGATGGAGACATATCTTTGGAATAAGTCATATAATTTTCATACAATTTCATACATTTGTTTAGAAATGGTTGATATTATATATGGCGAAGTGTGATTTACATAACTTGTTGAGTGTTTATATATACAAGAAATCTGAGTTTGTTTACTGGCTACCATGCAAATAATTGTAAGACTGGAAACCATCAATGATTTTCAATATAAATGCTTGACACACTTCCTTTCATTACTGTGAGTAGACGAATGTACTAGATTAGATTGTTATTTGTGCCTTAAGGATACTATGTAATGCAATTGTGCTTTGTGAATTTTATGTAATGCAATTGTCATGACCCATTGGAGTCGAGGTTTTATCTGTGTTATAAGAATTGTAATGTAATGCATTTGTCATTACTAGATTGCAGGTGAGGTTTTTATCTGTAGTATAAGAATGTTATGTAATGCATTTGTTCTTACCAGATGGCAGGTGAGATTGTTATTTGCACTTTAAAATGTTATGTAATGCAACTATGATGACAAAATGGGAGGTGAGGGTGTTATTTGTGCTTTAAGAATGTTATGTAATGCAATTGTGATGACAAAATGGGAGGTGAGGTTGTTATTTGTGCTTTAAGAATGTTATGTAATGCATCTGTCATGACAAAGTGGGAGGTGAGGCCCTTATTTGTGTTATAAAATGTTACGTAATTTGCATTTGTCTTGACTGGATGGCAGGTGAGGTTGTTATTTGTAGTATAAGAATGTTATATAATGCATTTGTAATGATTTGATGGGAGGTGAGGTTGTTCTTGTGTACCATAAAAATTTTATGTAATGCATTGTCATCACCAGATGGCAGGTGAGGTTGTTTTTTGTAATGCAAAAATGTGATGTAATGCATTTGCCATGATTTGATGGGAGGTGAGATTGTTATTTGTGCAATAATAATGTTAACTAATGCATTTGTCGTGACTAGATGGAAAGTGACATTATTATTTGTGCTATAAGAATGTTTAGTAATGCATACATCAGTGTATCATGACCACATAACTACAAACAGCACAGACTCAGATGTGAAGTCACAATATAATATGAGCTGGCAGATTAGGTTTCATTTATCTTCACTAGGCATTCTCCATCAATCCTTCTCAAATGTAGTTAGCTGAAACAGTATTTTAATAAAATGTCATCTTGCAGGTGAGAGAGTTACCACCATTAGCAAAATCAACTGGCCAATGACAGCTTGTTACACTTGTTAGGTGTTCAATATAGTGTCTTCCATGATGTCCAAATGTCATGACTTGAAAAAAAAAACTTGCCTCTCAATGATTTAAAACTGACCTGCAACATATGATGTTGTGTACTAAGACAACAGTGATTATTTTCAGCTGCCTTTCTACACACCATATATAAGGAGCAATTTGGTTGAATCAGTTTCTTTCAGTTGCTCCCAATCTGACAGCAGAACAGAAGATACAGTTGTGGCTAACATATGCTATGGGTCAATGTGGAATGAAAATGTGGAATGAAAAAACTTTTGGCTCATAAAGATGAGTTTTACACTGTTGCTCAAGCTCCTAAGCACAATGAAGATTATCTGCCAATGCATTATGCAAGAGCAGATCTGGGCCTAAACTGACTGTAGTATGGGGCATTTAATTTACATGCAGTACTGACTTGTCCAGTTAGACAGATCAGCAAGTAAGTACTTATGGTATAAACCCCACAAGATACGAAGTACAACTACATCTGCCAATATGGAGAGACAACTCCAGATGTTGTAATCTGACAAGGCTAAAAATCATATTACATGTGACACAAACTCTTGTCATGATACAGATGTATACTCTGAGTTTCATGAAACATCTCAACTGGACAAGAGTAAGATTGTCATACAAATGAATGGACACAATCTGCAATGAATACGGAAATGACTCTTAACATCTCAACTGGACAAGAGTAAGATTGTCATACAAATGAATGGACACAATCTGCAATGAATACGGAAATGACTCTTAACATCTCAGCGGTCTAAAGATATTAACCCTATAAGAGTGCAATGGTCAAACAGATGAAATCAGCAATGAATATGCGAGTAAGTAAAATGTCGGTCGGACATACTTTTTACAGGTCACAATGTCTAGTCATGATACAAAGTGCAACAACTTTTACGGAAATATTCTAAATGGTTCTGGGAATATTAAGTAAACAAAAGTGTAGCGGATGGGCAGATAGACGACTCCAGTACACCCCACCCCACAAACTTAAGTTTGTTTTTGGGGGTATATTTACTGTACCAAAATACAAAATTCTGTCTTACACAATACACTACCATTACTTGAAAATTAGAAAATTTTTCAATATCATACTCTGCACAAATTTCATTCTAACATTTGGATAATTCTGAAGTCAATTTGCTGAACATAATGAACAATATCAATTGTTTGCTTACCTCACTTGAAAACTCATAAAGTATAATTTAATTTGTTTTATATGTTTACTATGAAGAAATCATGACTGCTTAGTGGTTAGTATGCTGGAATTGTGACCAATAGGGTGCAGGTTCAAGTTCTGCCATCACATTAGTCTGAATTGGCTATTGTAATAAGTCCTGGGGCAAGGTACTTAACTCCAATTGCCATGGTACTAATCAACCTGTTTGTATTGCTGTGTCATAAAACACCAAACCAATCCAAACATTTTCTATGAAAGAAAATATAACGCAAAAGCCTGTGTTACACATACACCACAAAGAATATGTAACATTTAACATTTAATGCATGAAAATCTGTCAACACTCAGGCTATAAAGTTTATACAAATTCTTACCTGAGGAATGGTCAGAGCTGAGGGTCTCACTCTTCCATACAGAATGAAATACAGATCTGCTATGGCACATCGTAAACGGCTGTCATTGGAAAATCCAGTGCTGAAAAAGCAGACAGAGACTGAATCTCACTTATGATTTACCAAGAAGTGCTTGAAAACTGACATGGAAAATGATATTAAAGATAACAAATAATTCTCATACAAATTTTTTTTTAAAATTCATAACTGAATCAGAGCAACACTATCAAGTTTTGTGTATTTTCTTCAAATCTTTATTAACAAAAATGTCACAACCTTTCTCAGACACAATTTGATGAAATTGTGATTACCAATAAAAAGATGATTAAGAGGTTAGTGTTAGAACTGGTCAGATTGATGTCAGAATAATGTGACTGGGTGGGACATCATGCTACATGTCTGTGGCATGATGCCCCAGTGCTAGACATCACTATAAACTGCCATACTGCAGACATTGTAGCAATATGACTGAAAAATTGTTAAAGCTACATACAAAATCCAAATTACACACGCACACACAATAAAGAGATGCATATATAATTTTACCAGTCAGCACTGTTACATGGAATTCAGATTTAGTTATTAAGCTTAGGACAGCCAGAAAAACAGATGAACATAGATACTGATGAAAAAAGCAGCAATCTTCACTTGTACATTACTTACTTCATCATTTTCCAGAGCCTGTGGACCAGGTGCTCTGTGTTCAGAGCGCTGTCTGTTGTTGACCTAGTGAAAGGTGGATTGGCTATCAGAAGAGCCAGTGCTCGGTACCTACAAAAATACAAATAACTATTCCATTAAAAAACTACTCTTTATATATATATATATATACACTTTTCTTAACAAACAGTTCTTTTAAAACTTTGGAATTCTGGTTAAAGGTTAAATTGGCAGTATTTGTTTTAGGAAAAAATATACCACTTTTACCATTTTTAAATGTTTACCATACTATAAAATAGATTTAAGATAAGAAACTGATTTTTCTTTCTTTACACTTAAAATATGACCAAAATATTTTTTCAATATTAAACCACCTTGTTTTTCCATATGTCACATGTTTTTTTTTCAAGTTATGAAGACTTTTTATGTTACATCCTATTATGAGTGACATAAGAGGTTCTTCACACTGCACTTTCTAACTAGAATTCGGGGCCCCGAGTGGCCGAGTGGTCTAAAGCGCTCTCCGTTACGGATCACTGCCATCTCACCTCTGTCTGCGTGGGTTCGAGTCTAACATTCGGCGAATGTGGATATGTGAGAAAGCTTGCCAGTAGCTTCTCGTGGGTCGGTGGTTCTTTCCGCGGATTTCCCGGTTTCTTCCTCCACCATTAATACTGGCCGCCATGTATAGCCTATCGTGTGCTGAAAAATGGCGTTAAGCCCCACAACAACAACAACAACAACTAACTAGAATTCTGTGTTTGTAAAACATGTATCCATGATTCCCTGTTTTGACCTCCACCCTGAGTTTGATCCTCTTGGCTAGGTCCTCAAGCTTCAGGGCTGCCTCATAGGCAAATGTCACTTGGGAATATGCATTTGTCTTTTCATGTGCTGTAACTATAAACAACAGTTTCCAAGTTATAAATCAGGAGCCAAGTCCCTCTGGGGCAAGGATGGCCAATATATGGGTGGCCAGAATAAAGAGGTTTGATTAGCAATAGAATGGCTTTATGGATGCCAAATTATGTCACCAGTCTGTACAGAAGACCTGGATATTTCACTGCATATGGTGAAAAGGGTGTTCAAGGATCCTGGGGTATGACCCAGAAGTCCTAGTCTGAATTATGTTGACACTTGGGTCAATGATCACACATGTCAATTCTCCAACTTGTGAGGAAAACAGTTGAGGAGTTATCTGAAATTGGTGTAGTTTTGTGTATGCACTATTTGCTTGGACTGATAGTACAATGAACCAGATAAACCCAGATCTCTCAGTACGTTATGTGATGGCAGATTTGGGTCTAAAATGTTTGCAATTAGATGCCTTTATACAAAAAAAAAAAACAATCACTAGTTTGGATTTGTCCCTGCCTGACATACTGGTCTGGATCTGTAACTACTTGATATACTGGTCTGGATCTGTTCCTACATGATATACTGGTCTGGATCTGTCCCTGCCCAATACACTCGTTTGGATCTGTTTCTACCTGATACAATGATCCATACCTCATATTCTGGAAAAGGAACTTTATTCCAATCACCTCAGCACTAATAACCTATTTGTGTTGCTGTGCCATAAAGCACCAAACCAAACCAAAACCCACTATACTGGTCTAGAATTTGTCCTACCTGACATACTCATCTGAATGTCACTATCTGATGTACAGGTCTAGATCTGATCCGACCTGATATTATGGTCTGAATCTATTCCTACATGTTATACTGGTCTGGATCTGTCCCTACCTGATATACTGGTCTGATATGTGCCTACCTGATATAATGATCTGGACCTGTCACTGTCTGATATATTTGGTGGATCTGTCCCTACCTGATACACTGGTCTGGATCTGTCACTACCTGATATACTGGTCTGATCTGGTTGTTCCTACCTGATGTACTAGTCTGGATCTGTCCCTACCTGATATACTGGTTTAGATCTGTCCCTACTTGATAGCCTGGTATAGATCTGTTCATACCTGATAAACTGGTCTGGATCTGTCCAACCCGATATACTGGTTTGGATCTGTCCCAACCTGATATGCTGGTACAGATTTGTTCATACCTGATAAACTGGTCTGGATCTGTCCCTACCAGATATACTGATCTGGATCTGTACGTACCTGATATACTGGTCCGGATCAGTCTCCACCAGGTCCAGAAGCCAGTTTAATTCCAGAGCATTCACATCAGCTGAAATGGTAGTAAAATAGTATAAAGACTCAGTTTTATAAAATGTAACATGGATCAAAATATGCTTGCTATTTATATCTCATCAATGCAGGTTCTTTTTACATATCCAATGGCATTCTCAAGAATTTAATTAAAATTCATATTCAGTCACATACCATATGTACTTGCTTATAAGTTGACCTTTTTGACCGAAAATTTGATTCTTGCAGAGTAGGGGTATTCTTATAAGCACAACATACAATAAAATCGATCACATAGGGATAATGTTAGACACTCCAGATCTTTGCAGTACACAAAATACTGTGAATTCAAATATTTTTATGTCTCTATGCCACTATTCCCATTCAGAAATGCATATATGGTATGTGCTGGCTTAATCATTTTATGACAGTATTCATTACACTTAACTTGAAGCTACAGTTATTTGGATTTTAAAATATTATGGGTATATTAAATACTACCCATCACAAAGTGAAGTGTCCATCAGTGTTGTTTACTGTGGGTATTTACTAGCAATTATAGTGCTTCTCTTTATGTGCTAGTCCTAACAACCTATATTTGCATTAATATTTGTGCTTTGCTGTTTAAACATTGAATATGATGCAATAACAGTTTTGATTTAACTTGTATTTTCCTTTTCTGTAAGTTATATTTTTAATTCTTTTAATTCCCAAGTTTTCTGCCAGTGCATGTGACCTGATAAGCCCTTGGCTTGTAAAGTCAGTCCTCACTTGTTTTCAAGCTGACAATCCTTTTAATCAAGCCATGAATTTGGTACATGTACTTGTTCAATGCCAAAGTAGAGTTCTACATCTTCCAGCGAATGTTTGACCTTAATGCCTTTTAGCTTGCAAAGGCAGCATTCTATTTTCCTATGTGACAACCCTTTGACTGATCTGCATGGATGATAATAGCTTAGTGCCAAGTAACTGAGGGTGGTTATGTGAACTGCCCATGATCTTGCCTCACAACTGACATGTGTTCAGTTGTAACCCTCAACAGATTTCATAGACTGAATGACATGTGTTCAGTTGTAACCCTCAACAGATTTCACAGACTGAATGATCAAAGTGTTACTGACAGTTTCCAAGCTCAGTCTATACAAAAGCACCCGCATATGACAGTGAAGCCAAGGAAACAGAGTCAGATGATGACATTTATGATGACTAGAACATGAGGATTCATTAGATGTTTTGGGAGGATTTTAGAACTTTATAAGACAATGAGGATGACATTTACAGGATACAGTCAAATAAAAAAGATGTGGGCTTAACTTTAATTGTTCATCTGTAAGACACATGGAATTAACATATTACATGATATTGTGAATCAGATTTTTCTGGACTAGTTTTACATTCAGCATATGACCTACAATTGAATTCATGGATTTATCATACAAATGGATATAAAATGACAAACATTATGGATTATAATTGATTTAATTAGGACAAATCATAAGTTGTCACTTTATTTGTGACATGTTCCAATCCATAACATGATTATATTTTACACTGGTTCTGTCATTTTGTTCATATCTACCTATCTATTTGGGCATATTAATTTTGCAAAGTGCAACTCTGACTCACTGATTACAAGTCACACCTTCAGATGAATCTGACTTGCAAAATGCACCTCAGCTTAAAGAAGGGTGAAAGAAAAATTGGCAATTTATAGCACTAAAAAGAGTGAGTCTACTTATAACCTAGACTAATAAGCAAGCATATACAGTATGTAAAAAATTTATGTCACAATTATCGAATTAGGCATAATAATATTTTCATTGTAGTTATACTACTTCATATGCAACAATGTTTTGCATGATCACACATCATCCATTAATAATATTCATGTAACTGTAGCGTGGCCCTAGCTGTTGTACCAATTCATCCATAAAAAGCACATGGTTGCTATTTTTAGATACAGTAATCCCAGTTATTGGTTGTACCTACTCTATGGACAACTGATTGTTAGATACATTGAAAAATAACAATGAACAAAATTTTTTAAAAGTTTTGGTTTAACGACTGCAAAATGTATGTGCCCAAATGTGTACTTATTTTTCAATGCAAGTAAGTTTTAGATTGTTCTGTACTTTTCATGTTTTCAACTGTATGAGCAATTAATGTGCATCAAAGAGACTATATATTATACGGCATTCTAAAGTATTAACAAGCAAGTCTTGACACCGTTGATGCTGCTGCTGATGCCATCAGAACAATGACACTTGAACATTACTTTCTGTTATGAAATCATTAACAGTTAAAAAGGGTAAATGTGACTTGCTTTAGGCATAAATAAATATTTTTTCCTCTACAAGCTTTTTTCTTCTTTACAGGAAATTATTGAAAAGTGAAATCTTGAAATCAATTGTACAAGGCTAAAGGATGATGCATTAGTAGTACCTGGTTGAAATGTAAGAAAACCACTAATCCATAAAATTACTGTAAAGTTTATATTTAGGTTAGAAAACCATGGAACTCACCTTTGATGAAGTCTACAAGCACCTCTAAAGCTGTTACTCGGATGTCTCTGAAGACACCATACTGAGCATAACTTTTGAAGATATCAGAATTGCTGGGCAGGTGTCCAAATTTCTGAAGGATGCGTATGGCTTTCAAGCAGCTGAAATAACACAATTAATGCAACATATAATGAGCTGAAATAACACAATTAATGCAATATATAACCAAGTTCATTTCTAACAATAGCAAAGTCAGAAAGAGCAACATATAATGAGCTGAAATAACACAATTAATGCAATATATAACCAAGTTCATTCCTAACAATAGCAAAGTCAGAAAGAGCAAACTGAGTGTTATTGTGCTGTTACGTCTATGCAATATTTGATTTGATCAACAAGTTATGATCAATTAATGCATTCAAATTTTCTTTCCTAGACCCACTTAAAACAAAGAGGCATGCATGGATCCTTTTTTCTGATACAAAAGACAAAACACTGGCTGTTATTTGCATAACATGAAATAAATCACAATCAAAACTGATTGATGATGGCTTGATATACTATTAAATTAACTGCTAAAAACAGTCAATGCACACAAATTTGGAAACATCTTTACGAAATTCAAAATTTTAATAAGAAATCATATTCTGTATGATTCATTTTTTCAAACAAACCATTTTCACAATAAATAACACAAGTTAAATACCAATTAAAAGTCTGGCCAAGAAAAAGTCATTTTAATTTGATTTCAGTGTAATATTCATAAATGTGATATGCTATCATCTATTCAAATATTAAAGAGTCCATCAACTGTCACAGCGATGTCATTAAGTGCTTATCTTAGAACCTAATTCAGTTCCTACTCAGCAGTTAAGGGTTTTATATTGATACTGTTGAGAATTAAATGATCCTTCAATATGATGGCACAATCTAATTAGCTGATTAATTGTCTCTAGTCAATTATGATCCGGTTGAGAACTTAATGATCCTTCAATATGATGGCACAAACCAATTAACTGATTAATTGTCTCTAGTCGATTATGATATATGAAAGGTGCTAACATTACAGTAATATCTGGGTGTAAGTAAGCCTAATTTCTTCTTAAAATTGCACACCATGGGCAAATCCTAAGTTTTTACCTTTAGCTTTTGTTGTTGTTGTTGATGTGGGTTTAACACCATTTTTTAGCATAAGATAGGCTATACATGGTGGCCAGTATAACTTGGTGGAGGAAGAACCCTGGACAATCCAGGGAAGAACCAATGACCCATGAGAAGCTACTGGCAGGCTTTCTCACATACCCATGTTAGCCAAGCCTGAGACTCGAACCCACGCAGACAGGTGAGATGGCATTGATCCTGAATGGTGAGCGCTTTAGACCATTCGACCACTTGGGGCCCCTTGCCTTTAGCTAATCTGAGAACCGGTCTTCAAAAGTTGCAGTGATACTTTAAAAAATAACTTGAAAGTTCTAATAAAATGAACCTATTTTTTGTCCTTTCTCTTTCCTTTTGGTACATTAAAAAAACCAATACAGTGTTCTGGTACTGTAACTGCTGCATGCTATTTTTATCAGTACAAAGGACAAAGAGCTGTACTCTGTCATTGCCATGCACCATCAACAAAGTATTGTCTTGTGACACTTAAAATACTACTAAAGGAATTAAAAGTGCAAACATATTGATGGGTTTGACCTCAACAGTTTATGAATGCAGTTCTAGCTAAGAAGCTTTAGTTCATCTGCATTTGCTGACAATGGATACACACAGTATGATGCTCAATAGTGTTGCAACAAGTACCCAGTTATGAATCAAGTACATCTTAGACTCATGTCCAAAATCTAGAATTTCAGTACTCAATGAAAAAAGAAGATACTGTCTGCTGACAATTTTGGAAGACATGTTACTTATGATTTTCTTCAAGCATGAGTTAAATCTGATTTCTTGGAACCAATAAGGTTCTTTCTTGTATCTAAAGTATCATCATCGTCGTCGGCATCCGTCCATCTTCGTGCGCCTTCTGCTAGCTCGCCGTATAGCAGGTCCTTGGGAATGTGGCCTGGGTTCATTCTCTTGACGTGGCCAAACCAGCTAAGGCGCCTCTTGCTGAGAATGGAGAACATGCTGTTCCTGCTGGTGCATTCCAGAATCTCTGTGTTGAGTACTTTGTCCTGCCACTGGATGCGCAGAATGTGCCACAGGCATCTCAGGTAGAAGCTGTTGAGTTTCCTTTCGTTGCTCACGTAGGTGGTCCATGCCTCGCTGCTGTAGAGGAGTGTGCTGAGCACACAGGCCTGGTAGACGTGCAGTTTGGTCTTCTCAGTGAGGCTGGAATTGTTCCAGACCCTCTGGTTCAGTCTGTCCATAACTGTTGCTGCCTTGGCAATCTTGCCGTTCACCTCAGCATCAATGGAGAGCGAGCTGGAGATGGTGGATCCAAGGTATGTGTAGTTCTCAACAACTTCGAGGTTGTACCCATCAATGGTGATGGTGGGAGGGGAGTCTGCATCCAGTGCCATGACGTTCGTCTTCTTCAACTGATAGTCAGTCCAAACTCCTTGCAGGCGTGGGAGAGGCAACATACCAGCTGTTGCAGTCCATCTTCCGTGTATGATGTCAAGGCTGCATCGTCGGCAAAGAGCAATTCACAGATGAGAACCTCTGTGACTTCAGTCTTTGCATGGAGACAAGCGATGTTAAACAGCTTGCCGTTAGCCCTGGTGTGGATGTACACTCCCTCGTTGCAGTCCTTGAAGGCGTACTGGAGGAGCATGAAGAAGAAGATGGCAAAGAGCGTCGGCACAAGGACGCAGCCTTGCTTCACTCCACTGCTGACTGGAAAGGCCTCCGATGTTGTGCTGTTGAAGCACACTGTGCTGTGCATGTTCTCGTGGAACGACGTGACGACAGCAAGCAGTCGTGGGGTGTAGCCGATCTTCTCCAGGAGCCTGAAGAGTCCACTCCGGTTGACCAGGTCAAAAGCCTTCGTCAGGTCTACGAAGGCGATGTAGAGGGGCATCTGCTGCTCATGACACTTCTCCTGCAGCTGGCGTAGTGAGAAGATCATGTCTACAGTTGACCGGCCAGCTTGGAAACCACATTGGGATTCTGGGTAGACACGGGAGGCTAGGGTCTACAAGCGCACCAGGGTGACACGGGCAAAAGCCTTTCTGACGATGCTGAGGAGGGAGATGCCCCGGTAGTTGTTGCAGTCGCTACGGTCTCCTTTGTTTCTATACAAAGTGACAATGTTGGCATCTCGCATATCATGGGGGATGTGTCCCTGTTCCCAGCAGAGGCAGAGGAGTTCGTGCAAGGGCTGGAGTAGTGCTGGTTTCCTGCTCTTGAGGACTACAGGTGGGATGCCGTCACTCCAAGGGGCCTTCCCACAAGTGAGGCAGTCGATGGCTTTTCTGAGCTCTTCCAGGGTGGGGCGGTGTGTCTAGTTCCTCCATGACTGGTAGGTCTGGGATGGCATTCAGGGCGGTATTGGTGACGATGTTTTGGGTTGCATACAGCTCGCGATAGTGCTCAACCCAGCGCTGCAGCTGTTTTCCCTCGTCTGTGATGACTTCGCCCGTCTTGGACTTGAGGGCACAGTCTTGGAGGTTGGGTGGCCTGTTGCCTTCTTGATACCCTTGTACATGCCTCTTGCATCCCCGGTGTCGGCAGCTGTCTGTATACTGGTGCAGAGGTTCAGCCAGTAGGTGTTGGCGCAATGGCGGGCAGTCTGCTGGGCATTGTTCCTGGCAGTCCTGAGGGCATGCAGTGTACTACGGCTAGGCGCAGTCTTGTAAACCAGGAGGGCTTTCCTCTTCGCCTTGTCACGGGCTCCATCTCCTCCCAGTTGACCTCATACCAGTCGGTATTTTTGCGCTCCTTCTTCCCGTAGGCAGTAATGGCTGAATTGTACACAGCATCTCGGAGGTGGGACCACTTGGAGTCGATGGTGTCATCAGGTGTCTCTTTGGTGACAGCCTCCTGCAGCTTGCTGATGAACTGCTGTGTCTTCTCTGGGTTGCTTTGCACAGCAGGTGTTGATGTGTGGGCGACCCTTCTTCTTGGCATGGTGCAGCTTCTTGGGTATCATTCGCACCTTGCTGGCCATGAGGGAGTGGTCCATGTCGCAGTCGGTGCTGTGGTAGCTGCCAAATTGTATCTCAAGTATATGTGAAGTCTATATGCAACACTTTTTAGAAACAAATGGGAGAATGCTTCCATATTACCTAATTTGATTAAATGATTTCGTAAGTTATGCTACTTGAAGTTTAATAAGAGTTGAACTTTGTTTAGCACAAATATTGTGAATCACTTTAAATCTGTGAGTAATGTGGTTTAATTAAAACAACTTCTTGCAAATTACATTTCTTTGAGAACACTTACACAATCACTTCATTGTCAGAAAATAAACTCTGACTGAGAAAAGATGATGACATTCTTTTGCAGGTACATGTATATAGGTATATAGAAGCAAACAATCTTAATTCCACTGCTTTAATTAAGTTTGCATTTGGTTTTTACAATGTTTTTAATGACCACTAAAAAAACAAAAACATAAAGCTCTTGACACTTAGGAATTAGAGACTAAAACAAAGTCAATAACAGCAAACTAGATTTTTGGAAACAAAGTTTCTATCTTTTTAACATTGTTCTGTCAAAACTGAATTTCATTCTCTCAACTATCACAATGTTTCTGAACACAATCGTCAATGCGTGGAAAACATTACTCAAATCATGCTTTCATGAGTGGTATTTGACCCAGGTAATTGCTCGGTTAAATGTATGGGAGGACATTGGAGATGTACTATCAGAGATGGTCTCAACTGACCTGAAAACATGTACTCTTAAGCCAATTAACACCAAGTGGAGTAATTATGCGTATGACAAAGTGTAACTTCAGATAGACGTGATTAAAATAGACTTCAAGAAAGTGAGTATAAGTAGCTCATGTGGAATAGAGAAAACTATTAGTGATTTATTTATTTATATATTTATTTATTTATTTATCGTGTGCAGTGCATGCCCAGCCATTTAACAGCGTCATCATCAGCAAGGTGCATAGTCTTGCCTGGTGATAAACAGAATAAACAATGCAGTAAAAATGTATTTAGTCATGACACGATTTTACTCACACATGACATTGCATTCCCATTAATCTATTTATTCAGTATGGCACCATGTCTCTCAGTCAATAATACAGTGCTTCATAATCTATACATTATGCTGGACATTTTCATGAATAAACAGGGACTAATGTTACCAAGGATATGTGGGCTAAAAACTGTGACTGATGTTTTATTTTCTTGAACTTTAATGCGTTCATGTTTCTAAGATTTTCCAAATAACAGTGGTAGGCATTAATTTTTCTCAGGTATTTTTTGGTTTATAAACAGACACAATATAAGCTTTGGAAACCAAAGGGTACAAACCAGGTGTAGTTTTGCATTAACTGCTACAAAATCAAACTTTCAAGTTCATGAAATGTATCTTGTAAGTAAAATTAAATTGTAATTAATAAATTTCTGTTGTTCCTCATCTTTCATAAACACATCATAATATATATTTTTCTGCATTATAAATACAACTGATATTAAAAGAAACCAACAAATGAAGCTGTGATGTTGGTATATGGAATATGGCAGAATAAGGATGAGAGATCTCTGCCTTGAATATCAGTTTGGTTCATATTTTGTTGTGACTCTAAATTCAAAATTGGAATCAGATCTTCTGATTACTTTTGTATCACTAAATAAGGCCAGCTCATTTTTATATTTTAAAGGACACATGACCATAGTCATGATAGACAGCCATGAAAATGCAATGCATCAAAAGGGATATTGTGTTCTGATTGGTCAGTCAACATGACACATGACTGCAATCTTTTTATGGCAATATTTTAGCTGACATAAAGGCTTTAGTGTGTGCATACTACATACAAATGCAAAATCTGCATTTATTATGATGGAAAAGGTTCTAATATTTCGTACTTAAATTTTGAAAATGCCTGAGAAGGGGGGGTGGGTGTCAGGGTGTGAGTGGTAGAATGTTTTCAGATCCAAACTATATAGTTTGTTATTACAATTTAGAGTCCTCTACGGCCTAATACTAAGAGAGAGGAAACTGAAACTTTACTGATGCATAAATTTGTGAGTATTGTATGCCAACTTAATTTAAATTATAAGTTTGTCAAACATTTATTATCTTTAACTGATGTTTGTGATCTTGTATCCATTAATATTAAAATCCATTATAGTGTATGAGAAGGAGACTATAATTTGTATGTATCAACAAAAGTTGCTAGCACTGCCACCCTCCCAAACAAATGTACATGTTAACCCAAATTAGAGTCACCTTTGCTATCTCATATCCAAGCTAATGCTGTAGTTGATGTGTATGGGCCCCATTGCTCATGAGTTATTAAGGGAGTGGCGTAATTTAAAAAAGTCTGAAAGGGACAAATATAAAACATAAAAAGTAACTGTTACCAATGAATGTAGTTTGCATAATACATTTACTCTCTACCCAAAACGATGACTTATATTAAAGTTCTCTGATCATTTACTCTGCCAAAATGACCCATGATATAAAAAGTTTTCCAAACATTTACTCTCTGTCTACAATGATGACCCAAGGCTGAGAAAGTTCTCCAATATTTAACTCCATATCCACAATGATGATCCATGACAGAAAAAGTTTTCTGTTTAATCTGTATCCACAACTATGATCCAAGGCTGATAAAATTCTCCAATGATTTACTATGTATCCACATTGCTGGATCAAAACTCAGAAAGTTCTTCGCAAGCATCCCAACACTGGCATAAGACAGAGAAAGTTCTCCAATCAATTTTTATTGTGTATCTACAGTGCTGGAACAGGACTAAGAAAGTTCCTCAATGATTTATGCATAATGCTGGGCTGAGACTGAGAAAGTTCTCCAAACATTTACTCAGTATCCACAATGATGGTTCAAGACCCAGAAAGTTCTACAAAAATTTGCTCAGTATCCACAATGATGGTCCAAGACTCAGAAAGTTCTCCAAACATTTACTCAGTATCCACAGTGATGGTCCAAGAATCAGAAAGTTCTCCAATCATTTACTCTGTATTAGGCATGAATGGGTAGGGAAATTCTGCTGGGTACCTGGTTGGGTCAGTGTTTACTGGGTAGTGCAAAACCTGGATGGGTAGAAAAATATTGCTGGGTCTGGGTACCCAGCAGGGAACTACCTGGCCAGGTTGGGTGTAACAGCCAATTCTTTCCCACCTGCTTAAAGAAACTAATTGGTTGTTGTTAAGGGGGGAGGGAGGAGCGGAAAGAAAGAACTAGTGGTGGAACTAACTTATTGTAGGGGGCACAGGAGAAAGAAATAACTGGAGGTGGAAAGAATCAGCTAGCTAATTCCCTGGGGAAAGAATTGGCTAGCTGATTCTTTCCCCTCTATTTATTTCCCCCCCCCCCATTTACAATAAGTTAGTTCCTAATTTATTTCTTTCTGTCCCCCCCCCCCCCCAACTAATTAGTTTCTTTTCATTACTGGACTCTTTGGTACTAAGCTTATTGCCCACATGTGAAATATACATGTAATGGGTCACTTAACAAATAAGGGGTGGGGTGGGACAGAATCAGCTAGCTGATTCTTTCCCCCTACAACCAAATAATTTTTCCTCGTTGATGGGCTCTTTGGTAATACACTTAAGGCCTACAAGTGAAATATCATACATATACTGGGTCACTTAACAAATGGGGAGTGGGGGACAGAATCAGCTAGCTGATTCTTTCCCCACAACAACCAATTTGTATTTCGGGTATTTCAGGGTAGTACAATGCAAAACCAAGCCTGGTCCAGGTGGCAGGGCCAGGTATCCATCCATCCCTACTCTGTACATATATTAATGGTCAAATATAAAGTTCACAATCAATTGCTTTGCTCAAAAATTGCTTACCAAAATGATGGCCCATGACTGAGAAAGTTCCCCAATCAACTGCTTTGTGTAGAAATTACTCTGCCAAATGATGGCCCAAGATATAGTCCTCTAATCATTTATTCTGTCCAAACAATGGCCCAAGATATAGTCCTCCAATCATTTATTCTGTCCAAACAATGGCCCAAGATAAAGAAAGTTCTCCAATCAATTACTTTGCTATGAATTTTGGACAGAAAGTCAACAAGATCTCTTAGCCCCACAAAAAACTGTCATTAAATACACAACAGCTTGTCAAAGCAATATCTATTGGCTATATTTATAAGTGTGCATGCTGTCTGTATTTGCATGTATTACCTATGCAATACAGTTGTGTTAAAAAAATCTATGAATATTATCTGTGCATGGGTTACCTGATAGACACAACATATCTGTAGCTTGGAAGCAGTTTTTCAAGGTTGAGACAGCGAGTTATTTCCTCCAATATCAGCTTGGTGTCAGACGACATCTCAGAATTCATGTTTTGCCTGAATATCAAGCAAGAAAGGAGTTTAATAAATTTTCTCTTTGTGGGAGGATTTTGGGCCTCTGCTTCATGATCTGTCTAGAAGTTTAACATAAGTCTGTCTGTAAATTATATTACAGCTTTCATATTGTATAAAAAAATCTACCAAACTGTTTGAGTAATAAACATAACTAATTAAGAACATGTCAATATCTAACTGCAATAAACATATCTAACTCAAGAATATGTCAATATCTAATCATAATAAACATATTTAACTCAATAACATGTCAATATCTAAACACAATAAAAATTTCTAACTCAAGAACATGTCAATATCTAATCATAACAAACATAACTCAAGAACATGTCAATATCTAACCATAATAAACATATCTAACTTAAGAACAAGTCAATATCTAATCACAATGTATACAATCTTGTCTCATTGGAATTACAACTCTGGAAAAGTTAAAGGCTTGTGCATCAGAAACACTGTAGATTCCTTTCATAAGAAAGCCAATGTAACCCAACATAATTAAACATACAAGTTACAACAATATCTCATCAAACAATGATTTTTGCCATCTTGTGTATAGACAAAAAGTATGCATACTTGCGTATTTAAGTAAGAGAACATTTAATAAAACATGAGAGGGAAGTCCATACCCAGCCAAGGTTACTGTGGTCACAGCTGGTGTAACTGTAGCTGCCAGTGCATCTACAAGAACAGCTCTGTAGTAATTATCTGAGTACTGGAATATACAAGAGCCATTCTGTAATAATTGTGTGAGTACTGAAATATGCAAGAAGTTATGTAATAACATTCTCAGTACTGAAATACATATAAGCAGTTCTGTAGTAATTATCAGAGCACTGAAATATGTAAGAGTAGTTCTGTATTATTTATGTGAGTACTGAAATGCATAAGTTGTGAGTAATTATTTGAATAGTGACATACATAAAATCAGTTCTACTGTAATTAAGTGTACTGAAATACATAAGGAGTTCTGTAGTAATTATCTGAGCACTGAAATAGATAAGAGCAGTTATGTTATGATTATGTGTGTATTGAAATACATAAGCTCTGTAGTAATTATCTGAGTACTGAAATAGATAAGGCAGTTATGTTATGATTATGTGTGTATTGAAATACATAAGCTCTGTAGTAATTATATGAGTACTGAAATAGATAAGAGCTGTTGTAATTATGTGTGCATTGAAATACATAAGCTCTGTAGTAATTATCTGGGTACTGAAATAGATAAGGCAGTTATGTTATGATTATGTGTGTATTGAAATACATAAGTTCTGTAGTAATTATCTGAGTACTGAAATAGATAAGGCAGTTATGTTATGATTATGTGTGTATTGAAATACATAAGCTCTGTAGTAATTATCTGAGTACTGAAATAGATAAGAGCTGTTGTAATTATGTGTGTATTGAAATACATAAGCTCTGCAGTAATTATCTGAGTACTGAAATAGATAAGAGCAGTTATGTTATGATTATGTGTGTATTGAAATAAATAAGCTCTGTAGTAATTATCTGAGTAGGGAAATACATAAGAGTTCTGTAGTAATTATCTGAGTACTGAAACAGATAAGAGCTGTTGTAATTATATGTGTATTGAAATACATAAGCTCTGTAGTAATTATCTGAGTACTGAAATAGATAAGGCAGTTATGTTGTAATTATGTGTGTATTGAAATACATAAGCTCTGTAGTAATTATCTGAGTAGGGAAATACATAAGAGCAGTTCTGTTATGTGTAATTCATCTCAAGAGAAACAGAAATGGTGAAGTGTATGTACTTAAAGCAGAAATGATATTTCTTTTCCTTTTTGGGAAGATCTACATGTCGAAAGTCTAGATGTTTTAAAGCTAGATGTTCCTTTGCCTACATCAAAACCAACTGTCACTGGCTAATGTTAAAGACAGACCTCCAAACCAACAAGAGTTTCTTGACAATTTTAAAGAGATTTTGTCAAAAGTTTTGATCAGTCTTGGAAATTTACATTTCTGTGATTTCAAAAAACATTTTCTTCATGGAAAGTCAACACTATTATTTAAAAATTCAATTATTTTGAGACTTTTTAAACCTATGTAACTAACTGTTGGACCCAACCCATGTTATCAATTGATCTTCAACATTTTAAAACCATATTCTAAGTAAAAGTCATGAAAACAATTTATCAGTCAGAACTATTCAGAAAGGACTAAAATAACCCGTTGCTTATATGTTGTACAAGAGAAATTGTCCAAGGTCTAATCAATAAACATAAGACTGAAAACCAGGCCATTAAACAAGAGACCCAAGTGGACCTGATGCTGCTCACTTGGCTTACATAACTAAACAAGTGACCATTTCACTAAGAAGGTTTATGTAGTAATGTAAGAACATATCCTATGTCAACTATCTCTAAACTGTATATCATGCTGATTGTATCTGATTTTATTATATCATGATAAAATTTCTTTTAAAGATGAAGACATAATTAATATACAGTCTCTTGCTCATAATATATGTCATCCAAGATGCTGATATATCAAAAGTACGGCTTCAAGAGTGGTAAGAAGTCCAATCAGATGCAAGAGAATTTCATTAATATGCGCAGATCCTATTCATTACTGAAGCAGTCCAAGATCTAGATGACAGAAACATATATTCCAAAACTTGATAGAACTGGATCCCAAATAAAGCTTTTCAGTGTGGTAACAATTTAAGCCAATCAGATGCAAGATTGCATCATAAATATGCAAGGATCTTGCTCATTATCAAACCCATCCAAGATCTTCTTGATGTAAGCCATTAAGTTTGATCAAAATGGAATCAGAACTATGACTTCCAGAGTAGTAACAAGCTCAATCAATCAGATGAAAGATCAATTCATTAATATGCATGCATCTCATTCATTACTGACCTTGTACAGATCTTGATGATACAAGCATATATTCTAATTTCGATCAAAACTGGATCAGAAATATAGCCTCCAGAGGCTCAGCCAATCAGATGCAAGATCTCATTAATATGAAAGAATCTAACTCATTATTGAACCCATCCAAACTCCTGATAATAAAAGCTTATATTTCAAGTTTAATCAAAATGGATAAGAAATATGCCCTCCAGAGAAAGTTCAACCAATCAGCTGTAAGGTCACATAATTAGTATGTGTGGATCTGGATCATCATTGAACTCGTCTGAGACCTTAATGATATAAGTAATTATTCCAAGTCTGGTCAAAATCAGATCAGAAATATAGCTCCCAGAGTGGTTACTAGCTCAGCCAATCAGATACAAGATTATCTCATCAATATGCATGAATGTCACTCATTATCGAATCCATCCAAGATCTTGATCATATAACTCTATATTACCAACTTTATAAAAACTGGATCAGACATATGGCTACCAGAGAGGTATCAATCTCAGCCAATCGGATGCAGGATCGTCAAATTAGTAAGCATGGATCTCAATGATTATTAAATTCAAGAGAGATCTTAATGATAAAAACATATATTCAAAGTCTAATCTTAACTGAATCAAAAATATGGTCTCCAGTGTGGTTAGTTAATCAGGTGCAAGATCACACCAGTAATATGCTTGGATCTAGCTTATTAATTATCATTAGTTAACTTGTTGAATATTCTGAAGCTATAAATCCATATTCCAAATTTGATTAAAATCAGATCAGAAATATGGACTCCAGAGTGGTGACAAGTAATTGTTGATGAACACACACACACTAGCAACAGACGATGCATGACTGATGTTGGGGCCATACCATAAGCTCACTTGACCTTTCAGCCAGGTGAGCTAACAAAATTTATGACAAAGACGACTTTCTTGCAAAACTGTTAAGTATCAATTAGGAAAACATTTTATGTACTTTAAATGTGAATAAAGTGGGACTTCTTATAAAGAGTGTTCCAGACATTGAGACAGCAATAACTGGTCCCTTTTAAAGATTAGAGGTTAAAACAAAGGAAAGAACCTTGCATATCTACTGAAATTGTAGGAAATAGACAAAGGGACCATTTATTTTATGGAATAGAAATTACTGTAAAATAACAAGAGGGACATTCTGTCAGTGAAATCTGAATACTTATCAATCAAATTATAAGAAAAAAAAATGTGGCAACATTGAAATATTATTGGTTATAATTTCCAAACCAAATGGGTCAACTATTTAGTTCTGAATATTACTTATTCATCCTGGACCATGACTTTTGTGATGTAATACAATTTTTTTAACAAATGCCCTGCTTCGACTGCATTAATAAAGTTTTGTCCAAAAATAATTGAAAATGTTACTGTTAATAACCCTCTTGCACATTATTACCTTATGAATAATTATACAACTAGATTAGACAAGATCAACTTAATCCATCAGGAGTCAATAAGGAAACAAGAGACAGACAAACAGATGGTTCAATGCAAAGAATGACCATATGGACATCTTCCCAAAGCTTTTAAGAAGGACAGAGATAATTAGAATCTATCTGGTCAAAACAGTGACTTCAAGCTGGGAAAACAATAAACAGACATAACGTCTTTTTTTGCAAGTGAAGGTGAAATATGACCATGCTTAATTCACTGATACATCTATGTGTGTGACTTACTTTATTCCTGCTGTTATCATTGTACTTAAAAAGATCAAGGAGAAATCTGACAACCTCTGGAGGACAGATATTGTGTACATTTCTCAGCTGAGCCATAGCTACAGGAATGGTCTGAAAAAGATATTTCAGAATTTCAAATAAGAAATAAAGTGAATGAATTCAAATAAGAAATGGACATTATATTGGAAGCATAAATTCTGTTTTTTGGCCAAATTAACAAATTGTCTGTATATTGCTTAAAGTCCTCAAAAATTAGTTGACAACCTGTTATGCAGAAAGCATGAAAAAAGAAAAAGTGACAGACTAACCTTGAGAAGGTAACAGTGCTGGAAGTTGCTGGAGTTGTTCTGTCCAATAATGGGGAGACAGAACTGAGTGACAGACTAACCTTGAGACAGTAGCAGTGCTGAAATTGTTGAAGTTGTTAACAGATGATGGTGAGACAGATCATAATGACAGACTAACCTTCAGAAGGTCATAGTGCTGATGTTGAAGAAGTTCTTCTGTCAGATGATGATGAGACAGAACTGAATTACAGACTAACCTTGAGATGGTAGCATTGTTTGAGGTTGATGAAATTGTCCTGTCAGATGATGGTATGAGAGAAATGACTGACAGACTAACCAAAAGAAAGTATTAGTACTTGAAGGTGTTGAAGTTGTTCTGTCAGATGATGGTGAGACAGAAATGCATGACAGACTAACCTAACCTTAAGATGCTGAAAATTGTTCTGTCAGGTGATTATTCTGGTAGTGTTGGATGTTGTTCTGCCAGATGATGGTGTGACAGAAATAAGCGACATACTAACCTAGAAAAGGTAGCATTGCTAGAAGTTGTTCTGTTTGATGATGGTGAGACAGAACTAAGTGACAGGTAGCATGTGCTGGATGCTGTACTACTAGATAATGGTGAGACAGAAATGAGTGAGAGACTAACCTTGAGAAGTTAGTAGTACTGAATTTGTTGTTCTGTCAGATGATGGTGAGACAAACTAATCCTAAGAAGGTAGTAGTGCTGCATGTAGTTCATTAGATGATGGAGTGACAGAACTGAGGGACAGACTAACCTTGAGAAGATAGATGTACAGGAAATTGTTTTGTCATATGATGGTGAGACAGCACTGACTGACAGATTAACTTTAAAGTAGTAGTGCTGGAAATTGTTCTGTTGGATGATGGTGAGACAGAATTGAGTGAGAGACTAACCTTGAGAAGGTGGTAGTGCTGGAAGTTGTTGAAGTTGTTCTGTCGGATGATGCTGGGACAGGAGTGAGACCCAAACATCTTCCTGAAGATTGTCATCATGGCTGGGGGACCTGCCCACTGGGACTCCATTGCATTGGCCACCTGTAAAAGTCCATAAATTATTCTGCAGATAAAGACATAAATCTGTAATTTCATGTTAGTACACTGCACAGCAAAGTAAATTACTTATATACACCTGTGAACCTGGATGTCCTTTCAATAATTTCCATTCATGTAATGGACATGCCTGAACAAGAATGCTGCAGTAGCATAATCCAGTAGATAAATACACCCAAGTTTTCAAGGCTGAATATAAAATAGTGTCATAGAAACAGAATTAAATGTAACACAAATGACATTTATTTGCCAACCACATGATTAAATAGTCCTCTTTCCAGATGACTTAAATTTGTGTGCAGAAACCACATTTCTTCTTTCTGACACAGTGATCTTGACCTGTGACTTTTGAAGCCACACTCAACAAGTTTCTTCTTTGCCCCAAGAGTATGAAAACCGTTTTTCTTCTTTCTGTCAGTGACCTTGATATTTAACCTTTTGGCCTAAAAATCAATAGGCTTCTTCGTTATCCAAAGTGCAAGCCATTCACAGTTTGTTTCTGGTATGTAATGCAGAATGAATTTTATTGTGCATAAACCATTTTTATTCAGTCAGCCCCAGTGACCTTGACCTATTAACCCCAGAATCAACAAAATTCTTCCCTACCCCAAGTGAAAGCTATCCACAAGGTTTAGTAACTGTAGATGATGAGGAACTCAAGTTATTGTGTGGAAACCATTTTTTTGTCTTTCAGCCAAAGGGACCTTGACCTTAGACTTTCAAGCTGAAAACTATTGGGTTCTTCCTTGTCCCTGAGTGCAACACATTATGGCAAGCATGTAAAAAATTTTAGCAAACTCAGTGGAGCGTGACATTAGGTAACTGTGACTTACTTGCATGTGGCATGTAGTTTCATGACTGCACATGCAATAGTGTCTGAGAAACAGAGCTAATGCAAAAACCTAGTTAAATCAATGGAGTATGAAAAAACTTTTGTCTGTATTGAATAATATCATCCTAGATGAATACACTCATAAAGTCTAATAACTGTATATTCAACTAGGGGTTAATATTACCAGCACATTTTGTATTGCAATTTGTATTAATACGTATTGATCACTGAAAGTATTTATGATTCTAACATTAATTTTGCTTATTTCTTACTGTAATAATGAGCAATGTAATAAAATCTGAACAAAAAAATAAAATCATGCTGCTTTTATTTCACCAAAATACCCACTAAATATAAGAGTTAAATAAATGATTTAGCAAACAATAAACACATCAACATGAGTGAAAACTTCCACCAGCAGGAAATAAACAATCGCAGAAGAGTTGTAGCATTACTGTATCTGATCAGAAAGGTCTTTTGGTCAAGAAACTAAAATGATTAAAAGGTTCATTTACTGAAGTACAATCACGACGAAGAACAAAAATATGTAAAAATACATGTAATCATAAATTTTCATGTTGACAAATGTCTTCCTTTAATCTGAAAAATGAATGGATAATATAGTAAATTTTTATCAATGATTCCAAACCTTTACTGGTTTCAACCCGATAGACTAACAGCTGTCGGTTGTTAATGCAACTTTAGACGCAAGGGGCAAGCATGATTTTATGTCCTCTGACTTCTAAATACATATCTGGGAAATAATTGTTTAGATGCTACAACATATCATGGATGAAGCACCGATGCCTTGTAAGAATCCCTTTTTTGACACAGCTTTGTATGGATGTAAGTCATGAATGACGAAACTGGAAAGTCAAACGTGATAGCTGTGGCACTTTGTGATGAAGATTTGTATTCAGTTTATGTAATTAGCTTGCTCGCAACTGTTGGTTGTTGACCTGAAATGTTCGGCATGTCTTTACTGAAGCCTTTGGCTGTTGTACCAGGGATTTGTCTCATGTTGTTGCACAGTAATGGTGGGCTGCAAATGAGTTGAGAGGTTTGTTGTTCCATCTGCATGTTTGATTTTGGTTTTGCACATATTAAACAGAGTGACCATTTTGTCAAGAGTATTGGTGCCCAACTCTCTTTTTAACTAAAAATTATTCCAAACAGAACTATCTGCTTTTGCTCATACTCAGACGCTGTCATGTTGATTACAATGCTACACCTAATGAAAAACAGTGGTCTGCTCAAAGTTAGTTTTGGACAGTCTAGTGTATCTAAAGAAAAAAAAAATCTGATATACCAGTATTTCTATACTAGTATTGTGATATCAGGCATTTTGTTACACCATATCAGGCATTTTGTATTACAATTTACTGGTATATCAGTATGTTGTTACATCCTTATATACAATAGGATAAGTGAAACTGAACTAAATGCAAAATTTAAAATTTAATGTAATCATTGGAGCATGGAACTAAATTTTGGAGTAGAATATATTTCCTTAATAATACTTATCATACTGTGTTATGTTAAATATATATCCACTGCCTCACAAATCCAGAAGTCCCAAGTAAAAACTCTATTCATCACAACTTTTGGCTTATTTTAACGATATAAGTCGTAAAAGTTTGTCTGATTGCTAAATGTCAGTTATCCATGGAAGAGATGCACATGTTGTTACAGGGACATAATTGGAAAGAGAAGGGACTTACATCCCTTTGTCCCAGAATTGGCCGTCTTCAGTCTCCTAATATATGTGAAGCAGCTTTGAGATTTGCGTGATATACAGCTTGGGTTAGCATGTGTTGAAATAAAATAAAAAAAACAAATTTCTGGCTCAATAATCTGTCCCTTTTCTGTTGATGGATGCAGTTTTGAGAAAGTAAATTTTCTAAGTAAATTATGTTTCTCGAAAATCCTTACCTGATCACATTAACATTAGGGATATAAACTTACTACCTTTTGAGTCTAACCTTCCAAATGGATGAAAAATGTCTTTTCTGCCTGTATCATACAAATGGGAATAACCTTTGCCCATTGCCTTTCCTCGATACCACCAGGTGTCACTAGTTTTAAGCTGAGCGATGTATCAACAAATATGCTCCCATGGTGTGGAGATGGGACAGTGTTAAAGTAATGTGATTGGTAAATATTATCAGATGAACAAAATTAATATAGGAAATTTACTTTATTTTTCAAATATGTTCCCTGATCACATTAACATTAGAAGAATAGGTAATAGAAAGAGAATGCTGAGCATCTTTCCTATACCCTGAGGGAAGATGGTTGGATTCTCTATATGAAAGATAACTCACTTTTCTAATTTGGACACAGCACTACTGACAGTCACATAACTTGTAACAATTATAACTGGTTAAGCTGAGAGTTTCTGAACTGTTCCAACCAACAAAAATTGTGGGTGAGTTAAGTGAAAGAGGATGGAATGCCCATAATGTAGGCTGTGCTGACATTAGCAAGGTATGGTGGATAGGTGGACTCACCAGATTCAATTCTTTTCTATGGAAAGCTAGATCCCAGAGACAGAAACTCAAGAAGGTTGACTGTGCTTGACAGCCAACAGCTTCTATTGTCTTGTATCATAATATTGCATATGAAAGTGAGGCTTGCAGAAATTGCTCTAATTTTCAGGGGCTGAAATCTTCATGAGGCAACTCTGATCTCCTTAGGCTTTCTCAAAGCAAACTGAACATGTGACACACTTCAGCCAAGATGCCAAGGCTTGAAGGGTAATGTCTTCCTTCACAATCTTGACTGGGAGAAGGAGTCTTTGTCTGCTTCAGATAATGTTTGAGAGCATGGACAGGAACCTGCAAGGATGCTTATCTTGACTTATCTATTAAAGAGAGGGAGTGTATGATGACTCTATAACCACAGGTAGCCTATTCTTGGCAACAAAGCCTGGTTGCACCATGAGGACCATAGAACCATCTCATCTGAATTGAAGAAAGTTTGGGTCAGCTGAAAGTACATGTATCTCACTCACCCTACATGATGATGCTAAAACTATCAGAAAACAAGTTTTGTACGATAGTAGCTTCGTCTGGGTCCTGGGTGGCTTAATGCCTGAATTTGTCTAAATTGAACCATGTCAGGACTCATGAGAGATTCCATTTTGGAAACAGGATGAGGCACTTTGGTCTAATGAAGTTGAAATTAGCTAGATGGTCTGACAGATCTTTATCATTAGTGATATCTTGTCTGCCATGATGCTCAAACATGTCAGTTATTATGACCTGTAGCCTTTAATGGCAATCGTGGCCAACGTTTTCTTGTCATAAAGCCTGAGAAAAATTCAGCCAGTTATGGGATTGAGGTAGATGTGTTGCTAGATCGATTAGATCGCTGACCCAGGACTTATCCCATCTGAGAGGGGTGATCACAATCAGTTTACAATTTTGACCCCTTAACATCTGAATTGGTCTTTCTCTATTTTTCACTGATTTGCATAGTACAGTAGACCACATATCATTGGACCATGTCTATCAAATGTTGCATGTCTCTGAGGGGGTGCACTTAGTGCAAATGAGACATGAGTCATAGCTGTCCTGGTGAGCTTTAAATTTCTTGCATCTGGAACATTTAGTTGTCATTCTTAGATTTCTGAAATGACAAGAGCAATGATAACATTAATAAACTAAGCATAAATATGTCTTAATATGTCACCAAGACAACACCTGTCACCAACCGAGAGAACACCTACAGAACAAGACTAATGTGAAGCAAAAAGTAGCTATGATATAGACAGAAAGATGGGATTATTTGGTCTTTTTAGTTGGGCTGAATTCAGGTTGGGTTATTACTTCGAGCAGAGAACTCGTGACATCATGGATAGCAATGTCACAGCAGAAATAACATCCATTCCCTCTTTGCAAGTGAGATCCCCCTTTTCCGATTCATTGAGTTTCTTTCAGTTACCTCTTTGAAGCCCTGATGGCGTCTTATAAATTCCTCTGTGATGAAAGTTCAAAAAAAGACAGAGATGTCATGAGAATGGAATGATTGCTAACAGGCGATCAAAGCTGGAGCCATAATGAGAAATCAAACCATCATTATAGTGGAACTGACAATAGTCTCTGTTGACCAACAAGACCTGTATCTTCACTGAGTCTGCCACAGCTAAGGTGATGAGGAAGCAGATCTTCCATGAGATTTCAGTCGTGCAGACTTTGGAACATTGCCTTAATAAACCATGCCAGAACTCACACCAAAAATTCAAAAAATGGGCAGAAAGGTCTTTGTTCTGGCCTACATCTTTCCCTCCATGTTTACTAAAATATATTTGAGATCATGAAACAGTAGTCCTTGACTGTGTGAATAGCATCAGAGAAAATTAGCAATAGAGCCTGAAAACAGTAAGTATACCAAATCAGCATTCTGTTTGCTTTTCATTTGCATTCTGTTTGCATTTCATTTACATTTTGCATGCATACCATTTGCATTCTTTTTGCTTTTCATTTGAATTCTGTTGGCTTTTTATTTGCATTCTGATTGCATTTAATCTGCATTCTGTTTGCATTCCATCAATCATCTCATCATTTTTCATTTATGAGCTCAGAAATGTAATTGGATTCTGTGTTTATCATTTCCATACATTGTTTCCTTTCAATTTTCCTCATTGGAACAAAATATAAATGCATTTAACAAAGTCAGACTTTCTAATTTTGACAGTGTTAATGAGAGATAACTAAAGCTTTCATAACTTGCTTTAAAAGTGTGCCATAATGAAATAGTAAATATTTAAAATGCCAAAGACAGCAGTTAAATAAGTGCAAAAAATATAGTTGTATTACCTGTTAGCAAACATTTTTATTTCATTCTATTGCGACAAAGAATGCAGACACAACCATTGGTGATGTCATCACATCAATGGCAATTGTTTTTATGTCTGCCTTGGCAAAACAAAGGGGTGAAAAGCTGTCTGTCATAATAAAGAATTTGATCCTTGATTATCATGAAAATGGTTTAAACCATGGAAATTCAGCAGAAGATTGAAAAAATTCAAATCATTAATTGAAATTCACATTTCGTTCCATTTCTGTTTATCATTCATCATTCTGTGCTCTGCATTTTCATTTGCAATTTCTTTTTTTTCATCCATCATTTCATCTGCATTCTGTTTGTTTCATTTTGCATTCCATTTCTGTTTCAATGGTAAAATTACCCATTTCAGAATCTGTAGTAATGACTTCCAAAATGCTGGGCCACCTTGCTTGAGTGATTCTGCCAAGGGCTTATTTGATAATAAGCCAGGCATGAACGTTCAACGTCTCTGGCTTCATATGGAACCCTGCATTTGTTATTGAGAATGTAGGGCTGTTCTGAGAATCTCCACCCTAGATTGTGGAGGTTGCTAATTCATGATCTTTCTAGCTTGATGCAAGTAATCATGACTAGTTGGCACTCTGATTCCTTTACTTTTGCAAGACTTTGGGAATCTGCAGGGTAAGGAGACCGGTGATTTTTTATGAGACCATCCTAATCTGCGAAAGGGGCATTGGCTATCTTGGTTTCTGGACCTGTAGCTGGTGAAACAATGGCTGGGAAGTTGGAGTTCCACTTTGTTGTAATAAGGTCCACAAAGGGCAACCCCAGCAAGTGTACAGATTTGCCTGTAGATGATGGGGTGAAAGAATCGTATAGTGTGGATTAACTGATTCCATTGGGAAGATAAGTTTGCTAGGCAATTGACCATGCCTGCAATGTGATAGACATGACAACCAATTTGTTGAAAAGGGATCTATCTGAGAAAATCCCAAACAGGAAAGCAGAGATCTAAGGACTGGATTCTGCCTGGCTTCTGAAATAATAGATGATAGTCAAGCTGACTGGGAGAATACATGTGTCCTTTCCAGATAACATCTGCTGTAATCAAAAGGCATTCACAATTGCTTTCATCTCCGTGAAGTTTTTATGATGAGAGTGCTACAAATATCCCACCCACATGGAAGGGAAGCAGGAGATGGGCACAGCAGCAAGTCAAACTATTATCTGTGGAGACTGCAAAATCCAGCAGCTTCAGCAAAATACCTGTTGTGAACAAGGCAGGCTATCCCATCTGCCAAGATGGTATCTCATATAATCTAAAATTTTGATCACAGAGTCTAATAGGCAAAGTTTGAGTCACCACCCGGGTAGGACGATGATCTATGTGGGTCTTATAAGCCAGTAGTGCAGGGTAAGAGGGCGTATGGCTGCACTGAGAAGACCCAAGAACTTAAGATATGTAGGGGGGTAACTACTGGCATGATCTCCAACAGACATTCTAGGGGAAAACAACTGAAAAACCAAAGGGGATTTTAGACCGCATGCCCAGATGAATTAATAGTTCAGACTAAATGGAACAGGATTTGTCCTTCTTGATAAGGAATCCAAAATGAAGCAAGAGTGAAACAAAGGAGTTCATGCTTTGACAAAAATTGATGCCCACCATATGATGCTGACCTGTAACATCTCCCTCCCAAATGGTGTTGGGCATAGACTTTCGGTTTTCTATGCTGAATGTGTGTGAAGGGTGAAGATATTGCCCCTTCTAGGTATCAGAGAAAAGGCAACACAGGCATAGTGTTGTTTTCTGTGGGAATGTTGCCATGAAAAGAAGCTGGATCAAAGCTGGACATTCTCTCTCATAATATGTCCCCCTTTGATTGCCTGCTTTCTGGCAGGTTTGGTGGCTATGTGCACTGATGGGAATGCGTCTCTTCTTTAGTAGAGTTTAATGGAAGCAGCTATGGAATTAGAGAGTGCTGAGATGCCATACTGAGAAAATGAATCAAATGTGAGACTAACTTGCAGACATGGAAGGAGTCTAGACTATGTTTCAGTTGCTGAAAATAGCCAGAGAGACCCAACCTGAACATTGAGCCAATTGCAGTGATGCGAACCAGTTATTGCAAGGTAAAGGCTGTCGTTTGAAACTGCCTGATATCTGGCATCTAAATCCAGTATTATTGGTGGAATGGCCACCCTAACCGTAACTTGATATGTATGTGGTGATGGATTATTCAGAAATGGTTCAGGTGGGCCATAATACCATCTTGGTACTGGCTCGGTAGTCTGTGCCATGACAGAATGCTCTGGTTGTGGCAATGTAGACCATGCAAACCAGTAAAAAAATTTACATCCCTAGTCTGGTAGCAGACAATGTAGGGTGAGGCTGTCCCAAAGCTGGAGACAGCTTTGGGACAAAGAAAGTTGGGTCTGTCTGACTTCTGGTGCCTACATCTAGTGCTGGCTAATGAGAAAATGATAAAGCATCTATATGAAGTGATTCAGGTGGGGCTGCCATACCATGTAGTTACTAACCAGGTGCCAGGCAAAATATCTGTGCTCTGAAGCCGGGACTGGGTATACTGTTAAAACATATACTCAGCCCTGGAAGTTGAAGTTGTGGGTATTGTCTGTAAGAAGCTAGAGATGGCCTGAATTGCCCACAAGACCAATGACGTGCACATCCTTGATCGTGCATTTCTCTGCTGTCTCATTTGCCCAATTTAGTTGTTTGGCAGAGACATTTGCCAATACATCCCTAGACTATCATAACATGTGTGCTCTGAACTGCACTCCACAGAATTTACATAGGCAAATTGTCTTCTGCTACTTTGAACTGTTTGCAACCCCATGCCCTTAATACCATAAAGTGTTTTGACACCTTTCAATAACTAAAGCAAAATAATTACATATGTGCAGTCAATCAAGTGTTGCATTGAAGGGAATGCTATGAATAAAGAAAAATGCCAACAATAAAACCCCAGGAAATTATCCTACAACATAAAATAACAGATCAATTACCTGATATAATTTATAAAATAAGGTCAAATACTGAGATGAACTGAAAGTACTACAGACCAAATGGCAGGAAATTAAGATGGAGCCAATAAACTTATCATATGATGAAGTAAGACACCTGAAATAGATAATATATTTGTCCATGATGAGGATAGAGCAGGAATCAGAAAAATTGGTGGAGTATACTTGACATTAGAAAAACTTCAAAGAAATGCTGCAAAGAAGTAGAAGTGAATTCAGTATTTTGCAAGGTCTGGAGAAAGTCTTCTTACGAGCATGAATGGAAGTAGTAACAACGACTATCAGCAATTTGGTTGTAATATCTCCATCCATGTGTAATATCTCCATCCATGAGTAGACCATGCAACTCTGAATTGTACCATGGCAAGCAGATCATCTTTCAGTAAATTTGTTGCTAAAACAAGCCAAAAGATTAATATTTTTAATTTCAGCTTGGGAGGGCTGAATCTGCAAAGTTTTGCACATTCTCCTAACATATAATGATTGGGCATTTTATCTAACAAAAATAGTATACCAGTCAGACCTAGTTTTGCCTGTGGAGATGAATACCCTCCCAGAGGAATGATGACAACTCTATCATAAAAGTGAACCATTTGTCTCTCCTATGCTTCATAAGCAAAACTAAAATTAAAATTTACACTTGGAATTTTGTCTCAATCGGGATGGATTTTTCACTGTATTTATTCCACAAAATTCAAAGTCCTCACTGAAAAATCTAAAATCACAGAATAACCATTGTTCCTATAAATATAATGATGGGACAACATTTTTTAAAAAATTTTCAAATCACCAGCTACTGGTAAATGAAGACTGACCTTAGTCAGGCAAACGCAGGCCTCCAAGCGTACATGGTAAAAGCAGTGCTCATTTTCCAAGATGTCTGTTAAGGCTTTCCTTGTCGCTGGGGTGGGAAGACTTTGGAGTGCCACAATAGCCTGAAAGAAAAAGTTTAGAAAAACATGCAGGCTGTTCTGTATAAACATACAGAACACCTGTCAGGGCAAAAATGGACAATATTATATTTGTTAAAAGAACTACTATTATATAATATTATTTCTTCACTGAGATTTTATATTGCTACTGTAAACATTGTGTGTTCATATATGTATCAATTCTATCTTTGATCTGAAGCAAACAGCAT
This sequence comes from Megalonaias nervosa, assembly GCA_016617855.1. NCBI lineage: Eukaryota > Metazoa > Mollusca > Bivalvia > Unionida > Unionidae > Megalonaias > Megalonaias nervosa. Next base: position 117,491 of record JAECUM010001128.1, read on the forward strand.
TGTCCCTTATCTAATAGGTGGCTGAGTGGTCTAAAGCACTTGCTTTACCGATCACTGCCATCTCACCACTGTTCATTTGGGGATGAGATTCAAGCTCAGCCAACATGGGTATGTGAGAAAGCTTGCCAGTATCTTCCTGTGGGTTGGTGGTTCTTACTGGGGTTTTCCCAGGTTCTCCTCCACCAGTCATACTGGCTGCCATGTTTAGCCTATCGTGTAGTGAAAAATGGCATTAAACCCAACAACAAATTTTTCTTACATTTCTGCAGCACTTATCAGAATTTATAACTCAAGTGTTTTACTCCTTGAATCACAATACAGACAAAATGCAAATTCTCTTTCCATAACAGAAAGGATCAATGTTAATTGTGTAAAAAGCAGGACTGAAATGAACTTAGTAAATTAATGAACAAAACTGACAAATATTTTGGCAACTTTAACCATTACAATTCTTGAAAGACTTCCTCATGAAATCCCTACCTTGTAGATGATAGTAAAGGAAGACATTTGAATAATGTTCTGGAACAAACACTACCGAATTGTTAAAAAATTAAGTTATCGATGTGGCATGTGAGAGATCAGTATAAAGAGGGAGTGTTTTTCAGGATTAGCAAAATTTATAAAAGAAAATAAAAATTCCAACTTTTGCACACTGGTTTGAAATGGGTGTCAATGCTTCTGGCATGCTTCAGCCAGATATGGTCACTGGCTCAGACCCATTTATTTCCACTGTCCGGTCACTACCTGGCACAAGCTGACACCTGGTCTGATCAAATTAATTATCAATGAGTCTGGAACATGATTGTCATTAATCACACACAATCAGTACTTTCTTCAAAAACACTAACTTAATATTCTCAAATGTTTTGGCTGAGTTTTCACATTATTTGTTTCCATTTGCTTTATAAAGCACATCTTCACACAGATCTTGTCCCATGACTTACAAAAACTAATGTGTCCTCCAAATCTTTCCAGTTTCTGTTTAGCTGTTTTTGCTTATTTTGTAACAATTCCTTCAGCACCAGCCATCACAATATGTACATTAATAACACCTTCATTTACCGGAACTTTATGTACCTAATTCTGGACCAAAAGGTCAAGTTCACCCTGCAACAAGGGGCTCTCATGAGTTGATTTTGTTATGCTTTTCAAGTAAGCAGCACCAGCTTTCTTGCCTTTAATAGATTGATCACAAACTTGTCTCACAGACTTTCTTCCTTAGCTCAGCACTGAACTTTCTTGTTGCTTTGACAATTCAATAGAGTATCTTGCAATTTTAGCTCCAGTGTGGTCATCATATATGTCTGGGATATCATGAGGGTTTCAACATCAGTTTGCAATGACCTTATCAGAGTACTCCTCAGGTTTAAGAAACCCCACAACAGCAGGAGATTTCACTTCAGGTGTTCCACTCTTTAACCACTGTGACAGTGACATTTTGATTTTAACTTCTGAGGTGAAATTCAATTTTGGCAAAACTGTTTATATATGACAAAGATTGTTTCGAAAAACAGTACAGTTACTGGATTTGTTTAAGTACTTAAACCCTAACTGTTGAGTAGAGCTGTGAAAATTTTAGAAAAATTATTTATGGGTTACCCATCGATTTTAATGATCGGTTACCCAGGTATCTGATGAAAGGGAAATTGTATTAAATGTGTACAAACCTGAACTGCTTTGTTGTAGGTCGACATTGGCACAAATAGCATGCCAAAAAATTTTCAGTGGTCTAAATGTTTAAGTATTTTGCAAGTCAGACACTTCTGAAGCGGTGACTTGTCAGTGAGTCAGAGTTTCATTTTGGGAAAATAAATAGGCTCAACTGGATGGATGGATGGATGGATGCAGGATTGATGGATGGATGAATGGATAGGAAAACAGGAAAATTAACAAAACTGTGTAAAATATACTTGTATTATTGAGATTAATATGTCACAAATAAATTAACAATAAATTAATAAATTGTTCTAATTAAATCCACTAAAATCCACAGTACTTGACATTTTAAATCCATTTATATGATAAATCCATGAATTCAATTAAAGGTCACATAGCAGTATAAAAATAGTTCAGAATGATCCGATTCACAATATCCCATAATATGTCAAGTCTTACAAAATAAACAATGACAGTTAAGTCCACATTTTTTAAAATTCACAGTATCCTATAAATATCACTATCTAATGTCATCTGGAACAAAGTCCAAGAATTCATTCTCATTGTCTGATAAAGTTCTGAAATCCTCCATCATCATCTAGTAAATCATCATTGTCAAGTCAGTGTAAATACTGTCTGACTCCCTTTCCTTGGCCTCACTGTCATATGTGGGTGCTTATGTAGAGATTGAGCTTGGGCTCTGTAAATAACACTTTGATCATACAGTTTATGAAATCTATTAAAGGTTGCAATTGAATATGTGCCATTTGTGTGGCATGATAAATTAATCACCCTCTGTTACTTGCCACTGACCAAGGATCACTCATGACTCAATCAAAGGGTTGTCACATGGGAAAACATGCTAAGAGGTTAAGGTCAAAGAGTTACTGAAAGAGGCAGAATTATATTTGGCATTGAACAAGTACAGATATTAAATTCGTGGCTCAATCAAAAGGATTGTCAACTTGAAAAAACAACAAAGTGAGTGCTGCCTTTACAAGCCAAGGGCTTATGGGGCCACATGCATGGGTAGAAAACTTGTACATGGTAAACAGGTACCGGATGGTTCATTTTATTACCCAGGTTATTATCAACAGGTGGGTACCCAAGTATCTGGGTACCCGTTCACAGCTCTACTGTTGAGAACTTTCACGCTTTGATAGCAGTCTTTAAGAACACCTGAGAACCTACCGGTAATTACATAAGTTAACAATAATGGTATTAATGATTGGATAGAGAAGTTTAATTTCCTTTAAAATCTCTGTATTTATGCCAGATGCTAGCAAAGAGTAACTCAATAAATCAATTTAATTACCTTAGTATGGTTGAAAATTGTTTGCTTGCAATGTGTGGAAATGAATGTCAGTATTATCTTTAACAGTGACATTGCATCATAACTTTTTGGATGGTATTTTTGTAAATGACAGAACCACAAAATTATTTACCATCATATATGTATTTTTAACCCAAACCCTGAAATCTGAAACCCACGAAAATAAAGCATTCCATATTTTACAAGTAGACACCACAACCATACTGATTACAGATGTTTGTTAGTTTATTACAGTCTCAACTAAATATGAACCAATGGAAAAAATCAGAACATTTTTGAGCCCCCTTCCATACACACTTTTGCTGGAATAAATTATACCTTACAACAGTAAGTAATACTCTTCTTTCTGTGCATATATAACAATATACAGTCAGGTAAAATAGTAAACAGCTGAGTTGTATATGATGCAGACATCAAGACTGCAGAATTATTATGTAATGTTTACATTTATTAGCACTGGATCAATATGATGTAAATATAAAATATTACAGTTAAAAAAACCTAGCTACATAACATAGTTATGCCATGGAGTGAGACAAGTCTTTCAAATTATGTCATGTATTCAATAGCTACATAACAACTGAAACATCAAGGAGTGACACCAATCTGAAGTTTTGCCATGTGTTCAATAGCTACATAGCAAAAGAAATATCAGCATGATAAAAGTCTTTAATGTTTTGTACAAAAGCAACATAACAATACAAATGTCATAGAGGGACACAAGTCTTTAATGTTTGTTATGTGCTCAACAAACATCGAATTTATGAAATCTGTAGAGGATAACAATACATGTCACTCAAGAAAGTAACCTGCAGCTTAAAATATGACTTGACTTTTTATATCAAAGCAACACTAAAACTTAACTCTCTATATTTACTGTATATGTTTCCATAATCTTGATTACCTGACTCTGAGCCACAACATCCCTCTCATATTTCAGCTGGTACTGCCACATGTAGTCAGGTTGTTCCCATGTCACATGGCGTAACAGGTGCATTTCTGAATCTACACGTAGCCACAAGACAGGTGAGTCTGCACTGCAACAGCAAATACACATATACATACCAAGGCTTCCAGATAAATCTGGCAATTGCTGATTATTTTGTCCTCAAAAATTAAAGTAGCAACTGGATACTGGTGAAATTTCATTAAAAAAACATGAAAATAATAAAAAAAATATTAATATATTTACTGAACTGATGTGGAAGAATATGTGTAGTTTTCTGTTCTCGGTTTGATGTTACTGTTGTAGAACTGTCCATTCATTATAATACTACTTTTTACCTTTTCCCTTTTGATTTTATATATATTTTCTTTATTAGCAAGAAGGCCAGGACTGGTATGTACAGCCCACAATGGAAGCACTGCTGCAAAATCAGTGACCTTGACCCCCAATGGTCATAAAGGTTAAGCAAGCATGTCAAGAACTGATTGTTTTGGCTTGATAATGATTCATCCCATGCATGAACAAAATCCAACAATGGGTTTAGGAATATTAGGTATATATATATATATATATATATATATATATATATATATATATATATATATATATATATATATATATACACACATAAAACTTTTAACCAAAACCTTAAAGCAAATTTTCTTATGCTGTGAGCTTAATCAAAAGAAAAATAAGGTAAAGTGAGTAGAATGAACTGTCTTAGCTTCCACCCCATGTACATATAAAATCCATTTCAGGTTTGGAAATGTAAGCAAACATAAAACCTTGTTACAAAATTGTCACCTCGACCCCAAGGTCAATGGGGCAATCACGTGTGTTGCAGAAGGAATTGTCTTAGCTTCAAACTCATGCAACCCAAAAATGAATAAAATCCATCAATAGGAGTAAACCTTACACAAATTTTCTGAGACTGTGACACTGACCCCAAGGTCAAATAGGCAAGTGTGTTTCAGAATGAAATGTCTTAGCTTCATAATGATTCATCCAAGATACAAACAAATTTCATCAATGGGTTTATGAAATATAAGCAATAAAACAACTTAACCAAAGCAGGAATTCAATTCTACTATGACTGTAACCTTGATCCCAAGGTTAAATGGGCAAGTGATCATGTTGCAAAATGAACTGCCTTACTTCATAATGATTCAAAATCCATCCAGGGGTTTAAGAAATGTAAGAAAATTTTTAAAAAACAACTTTATGAAAACAACAATACAAATCTTCTGAATGTGACCTTGACACCAAGGTCCAAAAAGCAAGCAACCATGCTGCAGAATGAACCAACTCAGCTTCATAATGATTCATGCCAAGCATGAAAAAATCCATCTCATTATTTAGGAAATATAAGCAAATGAAAATAATGTAACCAAAACCTTAGGACCAATTTCTATGACTGTGCCTGTAACGACAAAGTGAAAGGAAATGCTTGTACAAAATAATTTGTCTGAGCCTCATAATGATTCATTCCAAGTATAACAAGAATCTATCAAGGAGTTTAGGATATATAAGCAAATCAAAATACTTGCACCAAACCAACTTCATTCTTGACAGTATGAGTAAATGTATAAATTATTACTAACCCCTAATTTTGGTCCACTGGCTGTTTTTGCTGCTATTATCTTATTATTACAGTTACTGTTGGTTGTTGATAAACCATTAACTTACTGCTTATTCTTAAATTTACATGTGTTCCTAAAACAACAGATTAAAGGCACAGGGAAAAAATGAATACTCTAATACCTATTTCAAAAACTGTAGAAAAACTCTGGCAAAGGATTAGACCAGCTTTAATTTGGCTAATCCTTTAGATCTTCATTCACTAATTTCAGGTATCAAGTCCAAATTATCAATGACACCTGAGGGTGTTTACATTCCGTTTCAACTATGATCTTTGAATGAAGGCACATGTTTCTGGTCAACCTAAATATTGCTTAATTAATGAACTAATCCCAAATTAACCCATCAGACAGTGAAATCTGTGTAAACCAAATAACTCTCAGATTTATATCTCATTGTCTGAAATATATTGTGTTCTGTTTTTTTTATTTTTTATTTTTAATGTACTTTAACAATTTTAGTCATATCACTACAATATCTACAGTGTGGTAGTTTATAGTGATATCTAGCTGAGGCATCATCCCGCAGACATGTAGCATCACGTCCCACCCAGTCACATTGTCCTGACATCAGGCCAACCATTCCTAACACTAGCCTCTTAATGCTGAGCACCGAGCAAGACAGCTGTTAGTACCATTTTTATAAGTCTTTGGTACAACTCAGCTGGGATTCAAACCTTTGAACCTGTGACCTACTGCATCTGAGGAGGATGCTCTAACCACTTAGACCACTGGAGTAGTCATCTTTAAATGTAAAATAATGTAAAATAAAGATGCAATGTATTTCATTTATTTTGAACTTTTTTAAAATGGGTGAAAAATTCACGATGAAATGGTTTTCATTTGTCTATGACTAACACATGACCATGATACCATCTTCATCTATTGAAGTGGCACATTGCAATGGTTAACATGACTGAAATGGTTTTCTATGAAATAAAAGATTCACTGATTGGATAAGAAACAGAAATGAAAATGTGTGTCTCAGATTATATGATGAAGTGTAATAAAAATCCATCATTTTTTAAAGTTATCAATATAATACAAAGTGAAATTGTTTGGTACATCCATTTCTTAATAGCTCCGAATCTTGTAACAAGCAAAACATTGTACTTAAACTGTTTGTGAAAAAGTTGAAATTCAAAAATTGTTGATACCAGATGGTTGAAGGGCTATACCATAAGCTTACTTTATCTTAGGGCCAGGTTTTCTAAAAATGATGTACCTAATTTTTTAAATTACAAAAAATTAATGTAGACTTAACCATCCCATGTCTTTATTACTGCCATTTTGTGTGATTTGACTGATTAAATGTGCAACAGAAAAGAACTTGTTCCTAATAATATACATGTACTAAAAATTGTACCAGTATTAAGTAGTGCAGGTTGTACCTTTCAAATGTAGATTTTTTCATCATGTGCTAAACATGCAGGAGTACAAAATGAGAGCTTTATGATCCCTGAACACAAACAAGTCACACTGATTCAGTGTTCTTTGCAATCATGAAGACCAATGTGGTCTGAAAAAATTCAAACTTCACAATTATCTTTATGCTGCAAGAAAAAATAGTTTTGAATAAAATATGCTGCAGCAATGCACATCTGTCTAATCATATTTTGTTGAAAACCCATATTATCAATTTTAAGAGAAAGGAACAGGATGAAAAACTCACTCCATAGCACCTAGGTCCATATCTACTTCTTCACCTGTCACAAGAGGGATCTTCTTTTTCTTGTGTCTGTAATGATACAAGAAATATTGTATACTTAAGTGTGAAATAAAGAGACTTATAGGCAAATAATTTTAATATTGTTTCTTTCCTATATTTTCACATGTTAAAAATGTATCCTTACATCTTCACATGAAAATATAAGATTTCCCATCATCCCATGCAACGCTTGATTGTGTGTGCCAATAGATAAAAATTGTACCTGCAACAACAAAAACAAGTACTTTGTGAGCTAGAAAAAAATAAATAGAAACCTGCTTTATGTTTCAGACATGAAAATTAATCTTTGATAAAGAAATCTGAATAGATGCCTATTGGATCTTTGTGAAGTCATTTCCCCTTATATCCTTGACAATAATAATGACAAAATCTGATCTGATGCGTTGCTGAATCGGACTTGCATTATTTTCATATAGGGTCAGATAGTTTACAAAATGACAAAAAAATAATTTACTGCGACAAATTAGGTCAACCCAATCCTACTGCTTTCCTAAGTCACATATATTTCTATGATCAGACTATCAAAATGAGGTGAATTTACAAACATGGGATGGGGTGGTGGTAATAGTTAATATGTTATGCCAAAGAGTAAGTTTAATCTCATAAACTTTGATTCCAGAGCAAGTCTGGTATATAATAATAAAAACATTTTCCTTCCTTATGTTAATCTCAGATGTATTTCATGTTGTCATACCAAAAACTAAATATCTGAACTCATGGCTTCACCACTGATTAAATTATCAAAGTTTTGGTATCACATGAAGAAATATTTCTCGTATTAACGAAGGCAAAGAAAATATCCTCTATATATTATACTGGTAGCTTTCCTTCAGTAAAATGCAGTGTTTTGTTGAAAATGAAGGGTTTTTAATTTGAAAAGTTACATTTTTGCAACAGTTGATATAAAATGGTGGTTACTTTATCAGAAACAAATGCCAGTGTTTGTATACCTCTTCTAACAAATTGTTTAGTTTTAGCACTTGCTAAATTTCTTGATGGTACAATTCTCTTCTGAAGAGAGATTAAAATGACCCACATAAATTGACAACTGCGTTAAATTAATCTCAGCTGCTGTCTGTAATTAGAAAATAGAATACTTCTTACCCTGTCTACTGTGAACCTGATTGGTTACTGTATTCACAACTAGGCACAAGATCAATAGTTCTTCATACTGTCTATATCAGATGGTAATACAGTTCCTTCTGTACCCTTTCTATTGCAAGCCTGATTGGCTACTGTGTTCACCAGTGCCAACTTAACACATTGCATTAATAGTTCATCATATTGTTAATATCAGATGATATGAAGCAGTTCCTTCCTTACCATTTCTATTGTGAGCCCAGCAGGCTACTGCGTTCACCATTGCTAATGGAGGCACACGGCATTAATAGTTCATCATATTGTCTATATCAGATGATATGATGCAGTTTCTTCCTTACCATTTCTAGTGTAAGTCCAACTGGCTACCATTGTACCACTGTCAATGGAGGCACACTGTATTAATAGTTAATCATATTGTCTATATCAGATGATATGACTGCAGTTCCTCCCTTACCCTTTTTATCGTGAGCCCAACTGGCTATCGTGTTTACCATTGCCAATAGAGGCACACTGCATTAATAGCGCTCATCATTACGGATCACTGCCATCTCACCTCTGTCTGCATGGATTCAAGTCTTGGATTTGGCTCATGTGTTTATGTGAGAAAGCTTGCCAGTAGCTTCTTGTGGGTCGGTGGTTCTTTCCAGGGTTTTCCCGGGTTCTTCCTCCACCATTTAAACTGGCAGCCATGTATAGCCTATCTTGGGCTGAAAAATGGTGTTAAACCCTACAGCAACAACAACAACAACAACCTTACCCTTTTTATTGCGAACCTGATTGGTTACTGTGTTCACAATTGCCAATGGAGGCACACTGCATTAACAGATAATCATACTGTCAATATCAGATGATACAACTGCAGTTCCTCCCTTACTCTCTTTATTGTAAGCCTAACTGGCTGCTGTGTTCATCATTGTATACTGCATGAAAATTTCTTCATATTGTTAATATTAAATATGATGCAATTCCTTTAACTTCTTATTCACAGTAACAATGACAGGAAAATTAACTGTATTTAAAGAATATAAATTATTCAGTTCATGTACACACACCAAAGATGGGGTGCAAATTGTATGGAAGAAAAAGTTACTTCACTGACTGTTGAGTGTCAGCAGTTGTAGCTATCAGCATATTTTAGGACATTTGGCGACTACTTAGGAAATTCTAGTCCAACCCAGTTAACTCTTGTCCCTCACTGGGTACTGAATCTAGTTAACTCTTGTCCCTCATTGGATATTGAACCTAGTTAACTCTTGTCTCTCACTGTGTATTGAACCTAGTTAACTCTTGTCCCTCATTGGGTATTGAACCTAGTTAACACTTGTCCCTCATTGTGTATTGAACCTGGGAAAACAGAAGCATAAAAGAAAAGTATGCCTACTGTACTATCTAGGCCTCTAACATTTAATTCCCATTAAACTCTTTCAATGTCCTTACCTTCTGCATTTAGAGTGGCAGGTGATCTCAAATTTGGTCTTGTTCTCCTCAATTTTAAATGTGTGGTTGAAAGACCCATCCAGTTCCTGTATTGTGACAGTCAATGGGCCCTGCAAAATAACCAAGTATTCTTCTTTAATCACCTCTTGCTACATTATTTTCTGGAACCTACTGAATTTTCTGTATGTTTTTGGGCACAATTTGTTATGGACACGCAAGTTTTGGGGGCCAAAATAATATTTTCTTGCTTTGTTGTAAAGACATTGTTGTAAAAAAAAATTTATCTATGTACTAACATTTTTGGACACAAATACAGCTGTACACTGATAAAACAAGATAGACAGTTGGAGAATACCATGCTTGTAATTGTAAATTGCCTTGAAAGTTGACAAATTCCAAGAATGATCCAGAATATCAAAAACTGTGAGGACCTGTCTGTATTCATCAGCTTGTCAAAATTATGAGGACCATGTTTCACTCTTCATTAACTTGTCAAAAATTGTGGGGTATGGGTTTTAACTATTAATTAGCTTGTCAAAAATGTTGAAGACCACATTTCACTATTCATTACCTCACTGATACATTGAATAACAGTTGTTTAAAAACAAATCACTCACCTGTGGATGAAGAAAATCTTAACCATAAATGCATACGTAAACTATGTAAGCCTTTATTGAAAGAGTAAAAGTGTTCATTCTGATTAGTCTGTTTAATATTGCAACATTGCATAATACTCATAAAGCACCCATTCACATACAAGTAGCTATAAATATTGGTTTTGGTTGATAATAAAATCTTTTTTAAAAAAGCAAAAAAAGCCCCATCTTTTTGTCATGTGTTTATATATTACAATATTTAAGTATTTTAATATGATTTAGTTTCCTATCAGTCTTATAAAATTTTCGGTACTGGACGGCACAAACTGGAATCGATTTATTGTCTTGAATGTGACTTGGTACATGTTTTAGTCTTATCCAAAATGGAGGTGTTCAGCAAAATATCCACATGATAAATTTCACTTTAATGGTTTCTTTCTTCTGTTTTTGCTGTCTAGCTTTTTATCATCTACAGGTGAGTAATATAGATTTAAACAAATGTTACTCGCTTGATTAGTGTCAGTGAAATAATGAATAGTTAAACATGATTCTCCCAATTTCTGACAACTTAAATCTAACATCTGATTTGTTGTTTCAGTCACAGAATCTAATATTTTAAGATGTTTTCAGTAAAAGTATAATTTTCTGCTGGCTGAAGACATGCAGAAAATACGGTTGATTATACGCTGTGTGATGAATGATTTGTGTCTGAAGTCTGGTGTATTTCATGTGGGTCAATAAGGTAATAGAAAGGCTTATTGCTTGTCAAATTTTAGTGCATTTAACTTTTCAACAGCTAAGGGTCCAAGCAACCTAAAATCACTTAAAAATATATAGGTTGGTACTACTCTTAATGAAAAGTAAGGGTCATTACATGGTGAAGAGAAAAATTACTATCACTAACTGTACCTGAAATAATAGCCAACTGAGTGTTTAAATATGCACAGGCTGAAGTTCATAGATGCCTCTAACAAAATAAAAAAGAAAAGGGTATGTAGGTGTGTTATGTCTTTTTTAGCAGGATACAATTATTAGGATCACATTGGGTTTTGCAACACCAATTTAAAGCAGGTCATAAACAGCCAAAGATTTCCGGAAGTCTTGTATACATTTCACTAATTTTATTATTTTCTTTCATAAGACTCTCTCATTATTAAAACTGTCAAATAATTTTTGGGGTCATTATTTAATGAGAGACATTAGTTGCAACATCATTGTATGACCAATATCTCACACTACAAAACACCTAGTTAAAAAGTGACATCGTAATATAATTATCACATTATTTTAAGCTGCACAATAAACATTGATTTTACAAGGCAGACTAACTGATATAACACATATATTCACAAGTTGGATCCTACTGCAAACTGCACGGACTCAGATATACCTTTGCATAATACACCAACAGATCTGGGTCTATTCTGTTTGTTGGAAATAAGCAGTAAAACAAACAACACAGTCTCTGATCTGCCATGACATTATGCAACACCAGAGCTGGGTCTGTGCAGTTTGCAGTTGGATACAACTCATATGTGAGTAAATATGGTATTCCACCAGAGTCTATGTATATAGATAACATACTCTATCTCGTGTTGCTAATGAACCACATGCCTTACTGCAGTTTTTTTAAGTGGTAGTGGAATTTTTAGTGACCAGACAGTTTCAGATTGAGACCACTAAAATATATCCTATCAAAATTTGTTTCCTGAAATAAATATTGCAATAATTTATATTGTGTTTTGAAACAGGTCCTTTGTTTTCTTCAGTTAAATTTCTTTAGCAGTCATTGTTCTCAGGCTGCATGGTAAAATGACTCAGCAATGACAATATAAAATATCCGAAGCAAATGGTTTTTCCTTCACAGGGGTTTTACTCATTGGTAATGGGCATGCATTGTATAATAAATAAATTAAATGACTTCCTGATCATTAATTAGATTTCAACAATGACAGTCTTTCATACTGTCAGCAATGAGTTAGAGGGACTGCATCCTATGCAATATTAAGGACTGTTCACAACAAATGCCTTGAGTAGCAATAATGAATAGTGAATACATTGTAGCCAATCAAAATAAAAAATAGAGACAATGTAGTCATTCCAATAGTGTTAAGGACTTTTCAAAGCATGTACCTGACCAGCAATAGTGAATACACAACAGCCAATCAAAATCATAAAAGAGAGCGATTGTATCCCATCCACTATTATGGACAATGTTAAGGACTGTTCACAACAGGTGCCTTAACTGGCAATAGTGAATACACAGCAGCAAGTCAAAATCATATAAATGAGTTACAGATAGTGTTAAGGACTGTTCACAACATGTGTCATGACTGGCAGTAGTGAAACACAACAGCCAATCAAACTCATTATAGATATGTCAGGGAGAATATTTTTCCTCCAATCAAAGCACCAGCTCCAATGAATTTAAGACCTTCATATTATTTTTGCTAATGAAACTTATGGGTATGTGATAGGACATGATTTGATTGCATTTGGTCTTCCTAATTTTTCCTTCAATTCATTGAATAGTGTTGAGGAGCCTTCATTAATTCTGCGTACACTAACAAGAAAATGTTTGCTGTGGTTATAAAATATTACTGGCTATTTCCAATAAAATAAAAATCTCATCATGTCTGCAATCACTAAAATATATCTTGACATTCAAACTGCTCCTTTTATGTCCATAAAAATAACCCATTAGGAGTATGGCCTTGAAATTCCATTTATAACTGAATTCAAATTTTTTTTAAAAAGGCAGTCAAGTTAATTAAGTCATGCTAACCCTTCTTTTCTAATGGGAGATTGGATGTAATTGTTTGTAGTGGACATGTACTCAAAAATATGTTTTAAGTCTTTTGTTTTTAAAAATCAAGTCCTTCAGATTGTATTGTTCATTTACTTTCCAATTACTGTGAATATTGTCTTTTTCATGGAGTAACAGTTGTTGTAGCTTTTGTGGCCGTTAAAAACCACTCATTTCAACCACAATTACTATCAACTACACATTTAAACCACAGTTATTACAAAACAAACATTTAAACCATACATTAATTACAAACCACACAATTAAACCATACAGTAATTATAAAAGAAACACTTAAAGACCCCAACAAAAAATGATCCTTTCCTGGAAAACATGGGACCCATTCCCAAATCAATGAATTTAAGCACTGATGAAAATGTGACATTTTGCAAAAGTACAAAATGGATACCCAGGGGCCCCATGTGGCTGAGTGGTCTAAAGCGCTCTCCATTACAGATCACTGCCATCTCACCTCTGTCTGCGTGGGTTCGGGTCTCAGATTCGGCGAATGTGGATATGTGAGAAAACTTGCCAGTAGCTTCTCGTGGGTCGGTGGTTCTTTCCGGGGATTTCCTGGTTTCTTCCTCCACCATTAATACTGGCCGCCATGTATAGCCTATTGTGTGCTGAAAAATGACATTAAGCCCTACAAAACAACAACAACAAAATGGATACCCTCAAATATAAGTGAATTTACAATGTCTGCAAAGTTGCAAACAGAAGGCATGCATGCTGCATATACTTGCAATGTCTGCAAAGTTGCAAACAGAAGGCATGCATGTGCATATACTCACAATATCTGACTCACAATCTCTGCAAAGTTGCAAACAGAAGGCATGCATGCTGCATATACTCGCAATATCTGCAAAGTTGCAAACAGAAGGTATGCATGTTGCATATACTCACAATGTCTGCAAAGTTGCAAACTGAAGGCATGCATGTTGCATATACTCACAATATCTGCAAAGTTGCAAACAGAAGGCATGCATGTTGCATATACTCACAATGCCTGCAAAGTTGCAAACTGAATGCATGCATGTTGCATATACTCACAATATCTGCAAAGTTGCAAACTGAGGGCATGCAAGTTGCATATACTCACAATATTTGCAAAGTTGCAAACTGAAGGCATGCATGTTGCATATACTCATAATATCTGCAAAGTTGCAAACAGAAGGCATGCATGTGCATATACTCACAATATCTGACTCACAACCTCTGCAAAGTTGCAAACAGAAGGCATACATGTTGAATATACTCACCACATATTTCAAAGATCCTTTGGCTGTAGCATCCTGCTTTATTTCCAGTTCCACAACATTCCTCTTTCTGTTGAACACAAAATTTCCATGAAACTGGGCAAAACCACTTTGAGTTCTATACACAACTGTTAAGGAAAATACAATTATCTTTGCTTATAAAAAAATCCAGAAAATCTAGTCAGGAACTGTGTGTCACTTACAAATGAAATCTTCATTGTTATCTTAAATTTGTACATATAAATTTAAATCTACATAGACTTTTATATGGAAACACATACATGTACTGCTTTAGCCTAATAGTTATGGCAAATTACAATGAAGTAAGAAGTCACCTGAAAGATCAAATTGAAAATACAAAGAGCATGCAGCTTGCAGTGGAGATTGCAATTTTTTTGTAATGAGGACAAGAGTAAACTAGGTTGGAGCTAGTATTTCCTGTAACAATTACCCAATAATAATATGCAAGGAGTCATTTCACTTCTTTGCAATACAGGACTCCGACACAAAACAAGATGTTAATGACATTTGGCTTGTTTTAGCATTGAAAATGCTTAAAGTGCTAAAATATCCACTTTGTGAGACAAAAGTGAGGTGACACTATACATCTCCTCAAGAAGGAACTGGTGCCAAATTCCATTATTTGTCAGTTACTACAGGATATAACTATGTGGAGGGCTTGGCTGGGCATGCCAATATTATGGTTATGTAAGCATTACCTAAAAATATTATTTAGGTTGCATGCACATTTTTACACATCTAGCCATGTGTCCCTTACCACAAGAAGAAAGGTGGGTGATCCAAGTCAGATATGTGGGCCAAGTGTTCATTTTAAAAAACTCATTGGAAATATATTATCTGGAAAAACAAATCATTAAACTGCCACCTATATATAATGTGCAGACACTTCTTGTGCATATAATTTTATTTATATTTCATATATTAACCACTTCTACATCATGTGAAAGCACAGGAATTAAAAACCTTAAAATGATTTTAATTTCATCATACCAATTATATCAACTTAATTTGCATAAATGAATCCTCTGCCCCCAAAAACTGAAATCCCCCAAACTTTAAAAGTCATTTGGGCATCATGATTAACAGTACTTTTCAACACAGAAATGAATACTTGCAGTGAATGTTGACATGGCATGCAAATAATTGCCCTGAATGTTCACATCACACACACTGATGAATGCTTGCAGTGAATAGTCAGATGAATATTTGCTGTAAATGTTCACATCACATACAGTGATCTGTAACTATGGGAACAGCTTCAATCTTCATGACAAATGTTTTAACCTCTATTAAACAATTTTCAAGTGCAGATCCTAAGTAGCACTATTCTAAACAAAACGGAAACTTCCATGAACTTTCTATACATGTAGCATGCACCAACTTCAACTGCAAAATGATTCAAGCAAACAAGGGTTGGAAAATTGTAAAAACCCATGGTTGTCCCCAGGCAACCAGCTTCAAACTGCTTGCCCAGTCAAGTACTGCAGTTGCCAACAAGATTGCTGTAATCAACATTTTCACCAACTTTTGTCACATATATAGTTAAACCTAATTGCATACAATACTTGTAATTCATCAGTCCTGCTAATGGAAAGTGTTGCACAAGTTCACATATATGTTTAATTTGAGATCAACAAATAAGAGACAACTGAACAATTTCCTTTCCATAATGGTGTCTTGCTGGCCACCCCTGACCAGAAACTTAGTCATATTTTTATTTAACTGAGTTCACATCATTGCAGTTACAACATCACTAATCTGACATAATTAAATCCTATGTCTAACCTCTCTGGCAGCTGTTATTGTTCCACATAGGAGCTTTGTTTAGCCATTACCCCACAGGCCAATATAGTATGCAACAACAATTATGAATGGTTTGATTTTTTTAAATTTGGGATATTCCTTAGCTAAAGTTAGCCAACAGAAGCAACTGTTAAATGCTCTACTTCAACCAACCGACTAACTGGAAAGCAATACATATTCTTTATCATAAGTAATCAATGTATGGGGCTGAAAATGAAAGAAACCGATACCAGATGTTGGGAGTTTGTCTGTTGAGATCATGAGGACCACTTTAGTCATCCAGTGTTGCGGAGGATTGATAGGTTCCTGGGCGTGCAGGTGAATGAAGAGGCCGATGTGTGTCCTGAATGTTCTATGGCAGTGTGGACTGGGAATGGCAGCAATGCAGATTGTGGGGTCACTAGCTTGGGCTTTCGTGGTCTGCCTCCATTGTTCTGCTACAGCTGTCCTGTAGGCCTTGCAAGCTGCAGTGCTTTTCTGATGGAGGAGCATCACATGCCCCTTTCCTGAGCAGACTGTTCCTATGTGTCAGTGCTTATGCCAAAATCGTTCAAATATGTCTTCAAGGTGTCCTTCTCGAGTTTCCTATGGCCTCCTCTGGAGCATCTTCCTTGTTCTAGCTTGCCATAAAAGAGTATATTTGGAAGCCGGTGATCTGGCATGCGGGCTACATGGCCTGCCCATTACATCTTAACTGCATCAGGATGGTGTGGATACTGGGCAGGCCTACTTGGGCAAGGACCTCAGTATCTGGGATCCTGTCTTGCCACTTGATGTTGAGGAGTCTTCTGAGGCAAGTTGTATGGAAGTGGTTCGGCTTCTTTGCATGGCGCTGGTACACTGACCAGCTTTCACAGGTGTATGGTAATGTAGACAGTATCCATGCTAACTTGGGGCATTGTAATTTTAGTACTCCACACTGTAAATACCCATGATTACCTGGGGCATTATAATGTTGGTACTCCACAATGTAAATACCCATGATTACCTGGGGCATTATAATTGTAGTACTCCATAATGTAAATACCCGTGATTACCTGGGGCATTATAATATTAGTACATACAAAGAATAACCCTGTACCATATTTATCCCCTCAGGATATCAGTACTGAATGAAGAAAAAGTAATTTTTTTATGGTAGATTTATGATCATTTGATTTCTGTATTGATTCATTATGTGAAAAAAATATTTAATACAAGTATTACTGTTAAAACATTTACTTGAATACTCATGAATATGAACTTCAATTAACGTTTAAGAACCTGCTTTTTATTCTGAAAAACATTTTTGCACAGAAAACTGTTTATGAGTCTGATGTTTGTGGAAAAAAGGATACACCCATTGGTCAAGGAATGGCTGAATATCCTTTCCAATCACTGTTGATATGATCTTTAGAAACTGCAATGAAATAGAAAAAAAATTTAATTTCACAACTTTAACTAAAGTGTAATAAACAATTCAAACAATTCTATGGCAGATTAGAAGGACATAATTATATCTCAGATTAGATGGATGTACATGTATACAGGGATCATACATGGCTTGCTGCATAAAACATTACCTGAATACTGTACCTGGGAAAAATAAAATTATATCTTTCCTGGAATACTTGCCTGATCTCATTAATGTTAGGCATTAATGTCCATTACTTCCTGAAATGATGAAAAATGTTGTCTTTTCTATTTGTATACAGCACAGAAGCTAAAAATAGTATTTACAGTAAGTAACTCTTCCAAGATACTGTAATTACTTTCCCAAGCTATCATTTTGGCTGTCCATATTCCAGATGTTCTTCAGTTTATTCTTGAGCGATACATCGATGAGGATGCTAACATTTGTGGGGAGGTGTGGGAGGGCCTAACTGTAATATGATCTGGTAAGTATTCTACACCCCACCCCCCTTTAATTTATGCTAAAAATTTCACTTCTTCATCAAATACATTACCCAAGCACATTAATGTTAGGTGAACAGGTAAAAGGAGAAGGAAATGCATGACCATCCAACCTCTATCTTGGCCATCCTTTAGAGGACACTGTGATATAGATTCTCATGTGAAGAATAAATCCACTCTCTAAACAAGAGGCATTATAACTGTGGGATAATAGCCAAAAAACTGTAATCAATGTGAACTCTTACACCAGGTGCATAGAACACACAGCCCATGGGATGCGTGTTGCCCAGTCCTTCACACTGTGTGGCATGTGGCCATGTAGGCAGTCCTTTTGAAAATACGCATTTTAATTAATACTTATTCCATTTTTCTATACTGGTTTCTGATGACGTTTTATGTAGCTACCTCTATTAATCATTCTTGGAATCATAACAGTTGGAAGGAAGGAATATCACCAGATCCTGTCTCAAATGAACAACTGAGCATCTGCTGCACCAGGCCCAGTGACACAAATGGGCCACCTTCCAGTTTGACTTGTTCTCAATAATGAATCAGCTAAGACAATATGCTTGCTCAGTACATTTCTTATCTGCACAGTAATTAAATACCAAGAACACAAATGAAGGCATTAAAAGACAGGACAAAATGATCTGGCAATGATTTCATCCTTCAATGTCTATGGAGGTAACTGACCACCATAGCATTGTCTGATATCATGAAGGCCACCTTCCTGTAGAGGAGGTTCTGCCAGGAATGAAACATAGATAGAGGAGGTTCTGCCTGGAATGAAACATAGAGTAGGTTCTGCCTGGAATGAAACATAGAGAGAGGAGGTTCTGCCTGGAATGAAACACAGATAGATGAGGTTCTGCCAGGAATGAAACATAGATAGAGGAGGTTCTGCCTGGAATGAAACATAGATAGAGGAGGTTCTACCTGGAATGAAACATAGATAGAGGAGGTTCTGCCAGGAATGAAACATAGATTATGGACCTCATTTCCAAGCAATTTATGTGAAGTGCACTATCTATTTCCCACCAGTTGCTGCTGACTGTGGTGAAGGGAGGCAAAAGCTGGGCACCACAAAATTGCATTGTGGCATCTGAACAGACTAGAATTTCTGGATGGGTGTTCTCCTAGGGGTTCATGCCAACAGCCATATTCTATCCTGTCATTGCAGTAGTAAATGTCTTATCTAGACAGCTGGATAAGGGGTGACATTGAGCTCATAGAGCCATTTTCAACAGGTACATACAAATTATAGCTGAGAAGAAGATCTTTGGCTGCATAAGAGTTTGAGGATTTGCAAAAACTCCTTTGCCAAAATGCAAGCCTTCTTGGTGACTGATTGACTCAGTGAGTTTGACAATTGATATAATTTACTTTGGATGGCAAATGAAATTGGGATGAGTCAGGAATGAAATGGTGGGAAAGGAAGAGTAAACTGTTCAGAGCTGAACTTACCATGTGTTTTTGCATAAGGTCATCTAGACCAGGGGTCTCAAACACATGGTCCGCCAAGCCATATCCTGTGGCCTGCAAAATGATTGGCATCACAAAGTGTCATGAGAGATAACAAAGGTGGTGTGGCCCTTAGGCCATCTAAAATGCCCTTGGGGTGGTTTGAGTTTGAGACCTGTAATCTAGACACACCACAGATGCTGTCATCGAGGTTGACAGTCCATGCATTGAGTGAAAGTCCATGGACTGAGGTGGAGTCCCAACAGGAGTGCCTGAAACTGATGCATAGTCCCTTGGAACTGAAGGAACTTGCATGAAGATGGGTGAATTAGGATATAAAGGCAGGCACCAATCAGGTTGAGAATGATCACATACTCATTTCTCTTTACAGAAAGTCATACTGATTGTGATGTTTCCATCTTGAAGCTTAGTTTGCTATAAACTTGTTGAGCCAGTGAAAGCCTTGTCACTGGTTAGAGCTTTACTTTCACATTCTGGCCACAGGAAAAGACAGGAATAAAAGCTCTGAGAGTTTGTTCTGAATTGGAATCTGAGTAATGCATTTTGGAGAAAGTCAAACTAAGATAAGTCTGGGATTCCATACCAAGATGAACAAAATACCTGGAATGGAAGAAATCTAAATTCTCCATGTGCTCAAGAAAGCCCACCAATGATGAGAGAAACAAACTGTTCAGATCTTCAACCAAAACTGAACTTGAAGTATTTTTGTAAGATGTAATCCAGGTATACCACAAGTGCCCTGGACATACATAAGTTAACACCCAACCTCATCCTTCAGTTACCTCATGTCAGAGATGTAACAGGCACATAATGCAAACAATGAATGTTTCATATTCTGCAAAAGTTGACTGCTGACAAAGAATGCATATGGAAGGCAACAAACAGAATATTCCCAATGTTCATTAACCATGGCAAGTCTAGACCCTGGCACAAATCTTATCTTCCTATCCTGCCCACATACCATGGCAGGCCTAGAACCTGGAACAAATCTTACCTCTCTATCCTGCCTACATGCATTGATCCATGGCAGGCCTAGACCCTGGTACAAATCTTATCTTCCTATGCTGTTTGCATGCCATGGCATGCCTAGACCATGGTACAAATCTTATCTCTCCTATCTGGCCCACATGCCATGGCATGCCTAGACCATGGTACAAATCTGTCTTGCCCACATGCCATGGCAGGCCTAGACCCTGGTACAAATCTTATCTCTCCTATCCAGCCCACATGCCATGGCATGCCTAGACCATGGTACAAATCTGTCTTGCCCACATGCCATGGCAGGCCTAGACCCTGGTACAAATCTTATCTCTCCTATCTGGTCCACATGCCATGGCATGCCTAGACCATGGTACAAATCTGTCTTGCCCACATGCCATGGCAGGCCTAGACCCTGGTGTAAATTCTCCATCCTGACTACAAGCATCAATCTATGGCAGGCCATGACTCTGGTACAAAATCTTCCTGTACTGTCCACATGCCATGGCAAGCATAGACTCGTGTACAAATCTTATCCTCCTACGCTGTCCACATGCATGTGAAAGATTCTAGTAGTCTTGTATATTTACTATCTTTTAATCCATGTTACTGTAAAAACTGGATAATAACTGCATACTCAAACTTTAAGTATATATATATACCAACATAACCATACAAGACCTTTACAACCTTTCCTTTGTACAAAAAATAAGTGCATATATACAGCCAACAAGTCACTAGTGATCATCTCATGGGAAAACTGGCCATTGAATACAAGATGACTTATGCAAACAGGTTCACCTTTTATAGCTGGTAATACCATGCCCCAAATATCATTATCAAGATCATTATTATTATTATTATTACATTAATTATCAAGACTGTATTGTGTGCACAGTAAAACAAAATCATAAATTTTATATGTATATGTTGTTCTCACCCAAATTTATGTTCCACACAAGATTACTGAGTCCTGCTCATTTTAAACTGTACTATAATTGAAATTGTCATTGACTTAAAATATACCTCAGCCTTAGCTTGCACATGCTTTAAAAATAATATCTTGGTTAGTCAGTTACTCAGCTCACCAAGATCAAAAGACTGAGCTTATGTGAGAAGCCTGTGATAAAGAGGAAATCAGAATAAGTCATATATGTCTATTCTGTTATCCATGAACCAAAACTGTATCTGCCTTTACAGACAAGTTTTGAATACTGAATGATCCCTGGCCCTAATGAAAATGGATGTAACTCGTATCTCATCTCAAAGATGAACTTTTTCTTCAGAGATAGCTTTAATTCACAGGCAAATAGATGAAGATATCAAACTATACCCATCACACTGACATAAAAAGTGAATTCCATTTCTGCTGCAATTACACTACTATTCCCACCATCCAGCAAATTAATTGCTTTGACCCTCTATGCAAATGATAAAAACTGCCTGGCTTTCAAATTTGACATGGTGACAACTTTGAGTTACACTATCAACATGACTGGAGTATGGTGAGATAAGAAATGTTTGCACATTGATTCAAATGATATTCCTTTACCTAAACAATACCTTCCTCATGAAGCAAACAAGTGAGTGGTCACTGCTGTAATTATGTGCCAGTGAGTGCTAAAGGCAGGGAGAAATAATTGTTTGTTTAGGAAAAACCTGTCTCCTGACCACTGAAGGCAGGTGACCCTTACATACAGGGTGCCTATATAGAAAATTTGCCAGGGAGAAATTATAATTGCTAATGTGAACAGGTGACCGCTGAGTAAAGGTGACCATTGGGACAGGTTTTTCACTTTTCTGGCCCTAAATTAATGATAATGATGACCTAAAGTAGATGACAGTGCAATCTGCTGTCTCAGTTAAGTCCAAACATATTTGTCCAAAACTGATACACAGTCCTGTGGAACGTGAACTTGAGGAACATGTGTGAACTTTTGTGAAGACAGATGCATTTGGACACAAAAGTATGTCTCTGCCAAACTGAGACTGATTTTCATCTTAACTGATGGTGTGATTTTCATCCAGAAGTCCAACATGGCTGTAAACTTCTTGGGCTGGATCACATCTATCACCTGACAGTCCATTCACATTCAGGCAGAGGAAAACTCAGGAAATAAAACAGGCTGTTAAACAGTTCCCCTCTCTGCTTCCAAACCAAAGTGTCAACAGTGGTGGCAGCAGGTCAAACAAAATCCAAAACCTCTCAGAAACAACGTAGATCATCCTTTCATTGACCAGAGAGAAGCTGATCCAAACTTGAATGAAATGAAGGAGCCTGGCACCTACAGAAATACTGTAAGGAGGTGGCAAGAACAAAGTCATTGTCATTTATTAGAAAGATTAAGGAGAAAGTAGACTTCCTCTCCAGTACTCTGACCATTGCTGATATCTAAATTGTTGTTGTGGAAGAAATGAATGCTGCCGGCAGCTAACTTTTTGCAAAGAAGGCTTTGGAGTTGCTAGGGTCCTGAATCTTTTCAGATGTGCCATCGGTAACCTACTTCATCTTAACAGACTGTGGGAGCCAACAGAAGGTTCACAAAAGCCATGATATAGTACATCTGGTTTGATGATGGTGGTGGTAGGAACTCAGCTGGAGGCAAGATCCCATACATCTCTTTGACTGCTGCTTTAATGTTAGCTCTGATCCTAGCTGTAAAACTGAACTTGATCCTTTCTATATCAGAATCTGGGTCCTTAACCTGACTGAGGTTGTCCATGCATTCACCTGTGCGATTATCATTGTCCTGGATGCCTTTCATGTCTATGAAATGCAGATCGGGTGGAAGAGAAGTGTTATCATAGACGGGTGTGTTCTAGTACTTGCTCACAATGTAAGCCATAAATTGGAATGACTGGACAGGCAGCCAGCAAAGCTTGGATTGTAGATGGAGCCAGCAGTGGAATGGTCATATTTACTGACTGATCAAATGAACTGCTGTAGCAGACATATGACGGAAAAGTCATCAAGTCTGCAGTCAGACTCATCAATGCAACCAACCTCTTATCAAGGTGGCAAGGACAGCTGGCCAGTTAAATGGACCTTTCAACTGGGACATCAACCGATAGCATCAATCTATGCATGCAGAGTTGAAAAAATCCAGCAGAAAATGCCATGCACTGAGATCTGTACAAATTTGACCTGTTTCACTCTGCATGGGGACCTATACACACTTCAGAAATGCTGCCAGGGTTTTATTTAAGGAAGGGGTCTCCCTCCTTGTTACCAAAACAAGAGGGGGAGTACAAAAAAAATGGGGTGGGTCGGGGTGAATCACCAAAATTTATTATTTTCCTAACACTTAAATACGCTTCTCTTTTTCTTCCTGCTCCAATCCATTAGGACTCAAAACTCCTAATAATAATCGTAATCCCCAACAAATGCCCTCTCTACTTGTATAATAATCATAATCCCCATCAGATGCCCTCTCTACTTGTATAATAATCGTAATCCCCATCAGATGCCCTCTCTACTTGTATAATAATCGTAATCCCCATCAGATGCCCTCTCTACTTGTATAAGCATTCATCTGTTGACTCTGTCAGAGCTTAATCCATTTCATACCTGTGTATGAATAGCATTCTGTGCTGAGACACCCATCCTCCCATTTCACAGTCTGCTGTCAGAAGGGGCATATTCATAGGAAACTTCTTTATGGATGTTCTGTACAATTGTCCAGTTACAGCTACTGAATCATGGATATCTCTGCTCCAAAATGCACGTGATCTGGCAAGTCATGTAAAAGCTGACATCCTAACTGAAACAGCTGATTTCTGATGTATAAGTGGGTCTTTTCACAACTTTGGCAAATATTGCACAACATACCTCCCACCTTGGTGCTGTGTTGTAATCAAGATTTCTGAAACTTTGCTTCAAATTTTTGTTTATTCTTTGGTGGTTCATTTAACCTTGCATTTGATATTAATATTATTGTCCTCCCTTTGGTGAGAAACTACGCTTCACTCTTCACTTTCTTCATTCAGCCATTCACATATGTGCAACCACTGATTTGAAGTTGAAAAGAAACAGTAATTTCCAGCCATAACTATAATCTCACCTTCTAGAAATGGACCAAAAAACATAAATTTTCCAGCAATGATAATAGTCTCACCCTCGGGAAATGGACCAAAGTTAATGTAAGCACAAATGAGAGGAAAAAGAATCAACTGCAAACCCAATCTAGTACACACATTTTTCTGTTGTAAATAATTAGTGGGATTTCCAAGCATCCATTTGTATTAATAATGTACATCTGTATAGTTTGGAATAGACAGGTATTCTGATAAAATTAGCATCATTACTTCTCAGTTTTGTTAGGTTCGTATTTATTAAGTTTACCTTAACAGTTAAATAAAAATTCCTTAGAGAGTGAATTTTTATGTGAGTGACTTTGAACTAATTTGTGTGAGTTCCTGTGCATCACAGCTTTTCAAGGGCACAAGTTTGTGAACTTTTTGCAAGATTCAATGGCAGCATCTCTGCTAGTGGACTGCCCAAAGGAGGGAGCAGGATCTCTTATCAATTCCACATCAATAGTCAAATGTGATGATGACTTTCAATAGTAGTCAAATGTGAGGATGACTTTCAATAGTATAAATGTGAAGATGACTTTCAATAGTAGTCAAATGTGAGGATAACTTTAAATATTTTTTCCTCACAGAAGTCAGATAAGACTCTTTCAAAATACGAAGTAAAGGTGAAAACAATACAATTCACAGAATATATAAGCACAGTCAAAATTTTCATAAAATTATGAATTATGTAAACCTCTACAAGTAACTGATATTCAAATGTAAATGTAAATGTAACTTTATGTATTATTTATGAAGCATGATGGTCATTGATTAGAGTGAAGAAGTGATTTGTGAGTTTTGGGGGCTAATGCCATTTTTAGAATAAGATAAGCCATATATGGCAGCCAGTATATATGGTGGAGGAAGCTACCGGGAAGAACCACTGACCCATGGGAAGCTAATGTAAACCTATCTTGCATATTCACATTATTGAGCCAAGACTCAAACCCATACAGACAGGTGAGATGTGAATAATCTGTAAAGCAAGCACTAGGCCATCTGGGTCCCTGGTTAGAATGAAGGAATGGGACACATTTTATCACAATGTAATTAACCTGTATAGGGTCATTCACGTTTACTCAGTTTGGGAGGGGGGTGGGGTAGGGGAAGCAAAGTGGTACTTACTGAGTCTGTGGATAGCAGCATGTTACTCCAGCTATTTGACATGAACTTCTGTTGGGATGCTGTATTAGCTAGTGCTAACAGCTTGTTTAACACCTGCATAGAAAAAAAATCCAGAATATAGGGTTCA